>JABUQX010088421.1:0-30094 GCA_015478945.1 Trachelipus rathkii
CCTGTGGCTACAAGATTATAAAGTTCTGCTTTAGTTTGAGCATAAAGCTTGTGAGGTACCCTCCTGGGTTTGAGTGAGATCGGGGGTCCTTTTATGTTTACTTTATAAGGATAGGCGTGGGCGAGTTCTATTAATACTTTTTCTGGGATAAAAGCGGCCTTTTCATCAGAGGTCTCTTGGCCGTCCTCACCTATTAAGGCTGCGCTCATTCTCTTATTTTTATTTTTATATTTTTCAAAAATTTCGTCCCATCGCTTCATTTGTTTTAATTTTATATGGTGGTTTTCGGGTAGATAGGGGTTTACAAATAACTCTTCATATTTCATTAATATCTCATTAAAATTTTTAGAACTAGAAGGAATAGTCACAGAGGTAGGCGGAGGAGGAGAGAGAGAGAGATTTGAGGAGGAAGAGGCATGCACATTTTTAATATTGAAAGTCATATTCCTACTCAATTTTAAAGTATTATTCGTGACTGAATCTTTTAACAAATCCCGTTTAAAATCAATGCCCATCTCAAAATTCTTTAAAAAGGTCAGGCCTAAAATGTTGGTCTGAATGTTAGCCACATAAAAGGTATCAGTGTATTTACGACCCAATCCCAGATCGATTTCAACATTTTTAATATCATAAATAGCAATTTTTGAGTTGTTGGCTGCGAGCATATATCCTAGGGGTGCTTTGTGATGGTCAGTAGCACTGGCCGCCAGGATATTTTTCACAGAGCCACAATCTACCAGGTAATCGATCTTATTTATTTTGTCATAGACTATATACAAGGTCAAGTAGTCAATCTTGCAAATCCTTCCGTCTCCCTCAACACCGGCTGTAACAGTCTTACTGCTTAAGCAGCGATCGTCCACAGCACTTAAATCAGTCGGGTCTGACAGGATATTTGCTTCATTGCTTCCACTTTCCCTTATATCGTCTATAACACCCCCCCCATTTAATAAATTTGATTGAAAAAAGACATACCCAACGTGCGATGGTCTAACAGTGGTGATAAAATTATTATTTTGTACATTACCCATATAGTTTGAAACATTTGTTTCAAGACCTTTGTTGACATTGGTACCATTTAAGGCAATATTTTCATACATTGATATACTTTTGTTTTGTGGACTACTACCATTTTTCATTTTTAAATTTTTAAAGTTCTTTGAGCAAGAAGGAACATGCATTCCTTGTACATTTTGATGACTTATTGATTGTTCTTTGATAAAGTTTTTATTTATTGATTCATTATTTTCAATTTTATTGTTATTTATAATAGAATTACTATTTTCTATTTGGTTAATGCTGGTAGTGGTTTCCATATTTTGATCATTTTCAAGATCATTATTGTTCATGTTATTATTTATAATAATATTTATATATGTGTGTGTGTGTGTGTGTGTGTGTGTGTGTGTGTGTGTGTGTGTGTGTGTGTGTGTGTGTGTTATTATTATTGTATTATTAGTCTGTCTGTCTGTGTGTGTGAATATTATTATTATTATTATTATTATTATTATTATTATTATTATTATTATTATTATTATTATTATTATTATTATTATTATTATTATTATTATTGTGTTGGTTGGTTGGTTGTTATTATTATTATTAGTAGTAATTTTGCCACTATTTTTATTAATGTTAATAGCATTAGTATGATTGATATAACTGTTATTTAATTCACCAGCACTTGGATTTTCTAAGTTTATTTCATTACACTTATCACTGTTCGTGTGAGGATCATTTATCACTTGGATGGTATTTTTAAATCTCACTTTTCTGTTGTGAGTAGGATTTTTATGGCTGCTGTTAGTTGGAGATTTGCGCAGCCAATTTATTCGTTTCCCGACGATGATGGGACATTGTGTAGGGCATTACTTTCGCCCTTATTATATAATAATGGATACATAGGGCATTCATTACCCTCACATCGGTAGGCTTTGAAGAGATAGCGGGAATGATAGAAACATAATTCGTTCACGGCGTTATAGTAATGCCTTACTATAGCCATTTGCATCTGACCTTGCGTGTCGTGACCTACTTTTGTCGCGTGTCAGGTTTCCTCTCTCAGCTGAGTCGGATTGGCTTTGAATGAACAGCTGAAGTGAGCGGGCAATCTCGTTCACTGTCTTCGTGAGGTCGGCCATCTGGCGGGACATCTGGCATTCACCGCTGTGCCCAGCTTCATGTTTGCGCTCTTGATCGCGCGCGCTGAGCGGTGGGTAGGCGGAGTCTGTTCCTCTTGTGTCTGTTCTGTTTCGTACAGAGTTTACAGAACTCCAAGTCTGTTCATAATTTTGTTGTTGGTAATTTCTTCCTTTTTGAACAAAGTTTCGGTAAAGGTCATCGGCCACCTTAACCATTCTGTGCAAGTCATTATCTTCAGCCAGTGAATAGACTGACATCTGGACATTTTGGGGCATCTGTTCTAAGAACAGGTCTATGGCAAATTTAGGGCTATGTTCCACTAGAACATCGAAGCTTTTGTTCCCCAACACTCCCTTCACTCGATGGAGATATTCACTGGGCAATTCATCGGGTCTCATGCCCTGTTTGAATACGTCCCGTATTCTATTTCTTAAGGTGGGAAGGTAAACTTCTTCGATATTTTCTAATAGCAGACGATAAGCGTTATTTTGAAGGGGGAATTTAATTTTGGAGACCAAATTAGTGGGCAAGATTGGGGCCAACAAACGAACACGTTCGTGAGTATCTTCTACATGATTTAATTTGAAGATCGTTGTTGTAGCACTTAACCAATTTATAACATCATAAGGGTCAAAGGTTGGTAACTGACTTGATGTTAGTTGACTGTATGTTTTTAATGGTGAGTCGGTATCAGGACGCCTCGCCCTTTCTTTTTGGCGGGAGGATTGTGGCGTGATTTCCAACTCGGCCTCTGATGAAGAAACAGATGGTCCTGTGTCATCATGCGAGGGTGGAATTCGTTGGGGGGACGGAGATTTCCCCTTCTTTCCTTTTGAAGCATTCTTTGTTTGAGTCCTAAGAGTCAGCTTCTTTGTTGATACCATTTTCTTAGAGTCTTAAGTTGCTGACTCTATTTTGTGGAGTCGTCTTTTGAGTCAAACTTAGGCGTTTGTTAACTAAGCCTAATATCAAGAGCTTGGTTTGAAACTCTCAAATTTCCGAAATAGCAAACGGTTTTTTCTGTTGCTATCCGAATTTTTCTAACAACGACTTTTACTTCTTATTATTAATGAGGTTAATAAGGAACTTGATTCTTCACGTTGTTATTTATTTCGACTCAAATAATTTTATCTAATTCTCATATATCAACTATTTAAGCACTTAAATACGAGAAAGTAACGGAATTTTTTTTTTTTTTTTTTTTTTTTTTTTTTAATTTAACGTATCTGACTCCAAATTAGGGGTTTTAGCCCCCTGTCACTCTGGGCTTTCACCAGTGATGTATAGGCCGAAATCACTTCGGCTATCAAATGATTAATGGAAACTCATCCATTAACCGGGGGATTGATTAAGAGTTACTTTTACGTAGTGGCTTTATTATGATAGTGAGATGACAATGACAAATATGGTTTTAATCAGATAAGTAAATAGGATATTATTATGCACAAATCGTCGTTAGCAATACAATAAATCACACGTAAAACTAACAATAAGAGATGGGCACTAATTCCTATTCTAAATGACCTTCCGGCGTAAGGCCTGAACTAACACTCTCTTTAACGCGTCCTCAGGGCATGAGGGCTTCTACTATACTCCCGAGCTTTTCTTGGCAGCGTCCCTGTTTGGGCCCTTCCACCAATCACAGCCTTTGTTTGGCGTTCTTTCCTTGGGGAAGGAAAGAGGCGCCAAACACTTAAGTTTTAAACAATATACATTATGTAATTATGAAAAGCACTACGAGGAAAGTAATCTTAATTAACCCCCCCTGATTAATGACTGCAAGGTCATTAATCATTTTGGATAGCTGAAGTGATTTCAGCCTATATATATATATATATATATATATATATATATATATATATATATATATATATATATATATATATATATATATATATATATATATATATATATATATATATATATATAAATATATATATATATATATATATATATATATATATATATATATATATATATATATATATATATATATATATATATATATATATATATATATATATATATATATATATATATATATATATATATATATATATATAAATATATATATATATATATATATATATATATATATATATATATATATATATATATATATATATATATATATATATATATATATATATATATATATATATATATATATATATATATATATATATATATATATATATAAATTTTTTATATATATCTATATCAATCTATATATATATATATATATATATATATATATATATATATATATATATATATATATATATATATATATATATATATATATATATATATATATATATATATAACTATATTAAAACACGTGTCTTTCCTATTTTCCTTATTGAGAGATGGACTCATCTTATTTGGGGGCAAATTCCATTTCCAGAAATCTCAACCGGGGAGCCACAGGTCTCTGGGCAGAACTTTGAAAGGTCATTTTGAAGGATATTTTTAAAGGTCATTTTGAAGGAGTCATTTCTTGAGTCATTTTTTGAAGAGTCATTTTGAGAGGTCATTTTGAGGTCATTTTGAGTGTCATTTTTGAGGAGGTCATTTCGCTGATGTCTCTAGATTTCTAATAGGGGCATTAAGAACAAAGTTGTTTTCAATGTCTCAAAAACTCAGTTTCTCTATCTTTCTACTCAACATAACCTTCCAAAAACTATAATAACATCTTCAGTAAAACAGAAAACAGAGGAGATGGAGAACCTTGAAGGAAAAGCGACTGAGAAGCCTGGAACAATACTATACTTTTAGTCAAAATTAGCAGAATGTCAAGAAATATAAAAAGCAGTTAAAAAAACCGTCTTTAAACTAGGTCAGAAAGTTTCAGAAGAAGTGTTTAAAACATCATCAGTTGAAGCAGAACTTGAAACAGAGAGAGAGAGAATTGAGACAGAGTCATCAAGAGGAAGACAGAGAAAAAACTGTGGTTGATAACCTTCAAAAGTAAACCTCGGATTATGGCAAATTAAAGCTGAACTATGAAACATTGCAATCTGATATAAGCAGGTAATAAATACTGAATAAGACCAAGAAAGAACCCGACTTCCAGTTCTGGGGAAAGAAGGACAATTGATCATATATATATATATATATATATATATATATATATATATATATATATATATATATATAATATATATATATATATATATATATATATATATATATATATATATATATATATATATATATATATATATATATATATATATATATATATATATATATATATATATATATATATATATATATATATATATATATATATTTATATAATTATTATTTTGCTTTATTTTTGCCCTGGACTTCCTTATAAGGGCCCATTGCATTTCCAGAATCCTCCACCGGGGGGGGCACGGGTCCCTTGGGCAGGAGCTTTGTATCTTTTTGGGTTATTTATTTTAGTAATTTCTTGCGAAGTCATTTCTTGAGGAGGTCATTTTTGAAGAGGTCATTTTTGAGGTCATTTTATGAGGTCATTGAGGAGGTCATTTTTGAGGAGGTCATTTTTGAAGGGGTCATTTTTTTGAGGAGGTTATTTTGAGCAGGTCATTTTGAGCAGGTCATTTATTAGTAGGTCATTTGCTGAGGCTCATTTTTAAGGAGGTCATTTATTGAAGAAGTCATTTTTTGAGAAGGTCATTTTTAAAGGTCATTTGAGGAGGTCATTTTTTGAGGAAGTCATTTATTGAGGAGCTCATTTTTGAGGAGGTCATTTACTGAGGAGGTCATTTTGAGGTCATTTTGAGGTCATTTTTTTAAGGGTCATTTTGAAGAGGTCATTTTCTGAGGAGGTCTTTTTGAGGGGTCATTTTTGAGGTCGACTTTTGAGAGGTCATTTTTAGGGAGGTCATTTATTCAGGAGTCATTTTGAGAGGTCATTTATTCAGGAGGTCATTTTGAGGAGGTCATTTACTGAGAAGGTCATTTTTGAGGAGGTCATTTTCTAAGCAGGTCATTTATTGAGGAGGTCATTTATCGAGGAGGTCATTTTTTGAAGGTCATTTATTGAGGAGGTCATTTTTAGGAGTCATTTGAGGGACTATTTCCATTATTTCATTTACTGAGAGGTCATTTTGAGGGTCATTTTCTAAGGAGGTCATTTATTGAGGAGGTCATTTATCGAGGAGGTCATTTTTGAGGAGGTCATTTTTTGAAGAGGTCATTTTGAAGTGCATTGTTGAGGAGGTCATTTTTTGAGGTCATTTATTGAGGAGGTCATTTTTGAGGAGGTCATTTATTGAGGAGGTCATTTTTTGAGGTCATTTTAAGGAGGTCATTTTGTGAGGAGGTCTTTTTGAGTCATTTTCGAGGAGGTCATTTTTTGAGGTCATTTTTGAGGAGGTCATTTTTGAGGAGGTCATTGAGGAGGTCATTTATTCAGGAGGTCATTTTTGAGAGGTCATTTATTCCAGGAGGTCATTTTTGAGGATTTCATTTACTGAGTAGGTCATTTTTGAGGAGTCATTTTCTAAGGAGGGTCATTTATTGAGAGTCATTTATCAGGAGGTCATTTATTGAGGAGGTCATTTATTGAGGAGGTCATTTTTTGAGGAGGTCATTTATTGAGGAGGTCATTTTTGGGGAGGTCATTTATTGAGGAGGTCATTTTTTGAGTCATTTTCTAAGGAGGTCATTTATTGAGGAGGTCATTTATCGAGGAGGTCATTTTTTAAGGAGGTCATTTTTGAGGTCATTGAGGTCATTTTTTGAGGAGGTAATTTTTGAGGAGGTCATTTTGAGGAGGTCATTGAACTTGAAATTGAACTTACGCCCTTTCTTGTAGAATTATTCCGTCTCTGACTTTCTACTTTGTCCTTCTTCTTGCTGGAAACGTGTGTTCATTCAGTCTGTTCCAAGGAAAGGGAATCCCTCCCCTAAGACTATTGTCCCATTGCTTTGAGAGAGAGAGAGAGAGAGAGAGAGACAGAGAGAGGAGAGAGACACACACACACACACACACACACACACACACACACACACACACACACACACACACACACACACACACACACACACACACACACACACAGATTAGCTTTTGTTCTTTTTTATGATTTGAAATCTATCCTCAACAGGAAAATTTGGAAGCGTACCTATTCTTCTTATCTCTGATCGCCAGCATGACTTCATTAACAAGTGCATTACTTTTGATCTTCTCTCTTTTCTTTCTAATTCTCGGTCCTCTTTCTTTTTGGAATTTCGGTGAATATTTCGCTGTGTTGCTGGACATATCGAAAGCGTTCGATAGAGTCTGACCCAAAGCTTTAATTCTAAACTTATCTCTTTCTGTTTCTATTCTTCTCACTGTGACATTCTCCTTGATTTCCCTTAAAGTCATTCTATAGCAGCTGCTGTAGATGGTCACCGTTCATCCTTTCAATCAATAAATAGTGGTGTTCCTCAGGGTTCTGTTCTGTCTACAACTCTCTTTCTACTTTTCTTTGATGACCTTCTCTACATTGTTTCATCATCTATTCACTTCTATGGCGATTACTCCATCCTTAATTACTCACAACAACAGTTAACTCAAGCTAGGAGAGTCTCGGAGCAGCTAACCTCTGATGTCTCTAGATTTCTAACTTGGGCATTAAGAACAAAGTTGTTTTCAATGCCTCAAAAACTCAGTTTCTCTATCATTCTACTCAACATAACCTTCCAAAAACTATAATAACATCTTCACTAAAACAGAAAACAGAGGAGATGGAGAACCTTGAAGGAAAAGCGACTGAGAAGCTTGGAACAATACTATACTTTTAGTCAAAATTAGCAGAATGTCAAGAAATATAAAAAGCAGTTAAAAAAAACCGTCTTTAAACTAGGTCAGAAAGTTTCAGAAGAAGTGTTTAAAACATCATCAGTTGAAGCAGAACTTGAAACAGAGGGAGAGAGAATGGAGACAGAGTCATCAAGAGGAAGATAGAGAAAAAACTGTGGTTGATAACCTTCAAAAGTAAACCTCGGATTATGGCAAATTAAAGCTGAACTATGAAACATTGCAATCTGATATAAGCAGGTAATAAATACTGAATAAGACCAAGAAAGAACCCGACTTCCAGTTCTGGGGAAAGAAGGACAATTGATCATATATATTAAATATATATATATATATATATATATATATATATATATATATATAATATATATATATATATATATATTATATATATATATATATATATATATATATATAATATATATATATATATATATATAATATATATAATATATATATTTATATTTATATTATAAATATTATATATATATTATATATATAATATGATATATATATATATAATTATATATATATATATATATATTATATATATATATATATATATATATATTATATATATTATATATTTAGAAAATGCTAATATATATATATATATATATGTATATATATTATATATATATATATATATATATATATATTTATATAATTTTTTTTTTATTTTACATTATTTTTTGCCCTGGACTCCCCTTATTTGGGGGCAAATTCCATTTCCAGAAATCTCCACCGGGGGGAGCCACAGGTCTCGTAGGCAGGAGCTTTGAAAAGGTCATTTTTTGAAGGATATTTTTTTTTGAAGGTCATTATTTGAGGTCATTTTTTGAAGAAGTCATTTCTTGAGGAGTCATTTTTTGAAGAAGTCATTTTTTGAGGTCATTTTTTTGAGGTCATTTTTTGAGGTGTCATTTATTGAGGAGGTCATTTTTTGAGGAGGTCATTTTTTGAAGAGGTCCATTTTTAAAGGAGGTCATTTTTTGAGCAGTCATTTTTTAAAGATCGATTGAAGAGGTCATTTTTTGAGGAGGTCATTTATTGAGGAGTCATTTTTTGAGGAGGTCATTTTTTGAAGAGGTCATTTTTTGAGGAGGTCATTTTTTGAGGAGGTCATTTTTTGAAGAGGTCATTTTTTGAGGAGGTCATTTTTTGAGGAGGTCATTTTTTGAGGAGGTCATTTATCTGAGGAGGTCATTTTTTGAGGAGGTCATTTTTTGAGGAGGTCATCTTATTGAAGGAAGTCATTTTTGAAGAGGTCATTTTCTGAAGAGTCATTTCGAGAGGTCATTTTTTGAAAGGAGGTCCAATTTTTGAAGAGGTCCATTATTTTGAGGAGGTCATTTAATTCAAGGAGTCATTTTTTTGAGGAGGTCAATTTTTTGAGGAGGTCATTTGTTATTGAGGAGGTCATTTTTGAGGAGGTCATTTTCTAAGGAGGTCATTTATTGAGGAGGTCATTTTTTGAGGAGGTCATTTTTTAAGGAGGTCATTGAACTTGAACTTGAACTTGAGGAGGTCATTTACTGAGGAGGTCATTTTTTGTGGAGGTCATTTATTGAGGAGGTCATTTTTTTAGGAGGTCATTTTTTTAGGAGGGGCTCATTTTTTGAGGAGGTCGATTTTATTGAGGAGTTCATTTTTTGAGAGGTCCATTTATTGAGAGTCATTTTTTGAGTAGGTAATTTACTGAGGAGGTCATTTTTTTGAGGAGGTCATTTTCTAAGGAGGTTTTTTGAGGAGGTCATTTTTTGAGGAGGTCATTTTTTAAGGAGGTCATTGAACTTGAACTTGAACTTCTGAGCTTGCGCCCTTTCTTGGTAAATTATTCCGTCTCTGACTTTCTACTTTGTCCTTTCCCTTCTTGCTGGAAACGTGTGCTCATTCAGTCTGTTCCAAGGAAAGGGAATCCCTCTCAACCCTAAGACTCTGGTCCTATTGCTTTGAGAGAGAGAGAGAGAGAGAGAGAGAGAGAGAGAGAGAGAGAAGAGAGAGAGAGAGACACACACACACACACACACACACACACACACACACACACACACACACACACACACACACACACACACACACACAGATTAGCTTTTGTTCTTTTTTATGATTTGAAATCTATCCTCAACAGGAAAATTTAGAAGCGTACCTATTCTTCTTATCTCTGATCGCCAGCATGACTTCATTAACAAGTGCATTACTTTTGATCTTCTCTCTTTTCTTTCTAATTCTCGGTCCTCTTTCTTTTTGGAATTTCGGTGAATATTTCGCTGTGTTGCTGGACATATCGAAAGCGTTCGATAGAGTCTGACCCAAAGCTTTAATTCTAAACTTCTCTCTTTCTGTTTCTATTCTTCTCACTGTGACATTCTCCTTGATTTCCCTTCCAGTCGTTCGATAGCAGCTGCTGTAGATGGTCACCGTTCATCCTTTCAATCAATAAATAGTGGTGTTCCTCAGGGTTCTGTTCTGTCTACAACTCTCTTTCTACTTTTCTTTGATGACCTTCTCTACATTGTTTCATCATCTATTCACTTCTATGGCGATTACTCCATCCTTAATTACTCACAACAACAGTTAACTCAAGCTAGGATAGTCTCGGAGCAGCTAACCTCTGATGTCTCTAGATTTCTAACTTGGGCATTAAGAACAAAGTTGTTTTCAATGCCTCAAAAACTCAGTTTCTCTATCATTCTACTCAACATAACCTTCCAAAAACTATAATAACATCTTCACTAAAACAGAAAACAGAGGAGATGGAGAACCTTGAAGGAAAAGCGACTGAGAAGCCTGGAGCAATACTATACTTTTAGTCAAAATTAGCAGAATGTCAAGAAATATAAAAAGCAGTTAAAAAAACCGTCTTTAAACTAGGTCAGAAAGTTTCAGAAGAAGTGTTTAAAACATCATCAGTTGAAGCAGAACTTGAAACAGAGGGAGAGAGAATGGAGACAGAGTCATCAAGAGGAAGATAGAGAAAAAACTGTGGTTGATAACCTTCAAAAGTAAATCTCGGATTATGGCAAATTAAAGCTGAACTATGAAACACTGCAATCTGATATAAGCAGGTAATAAATACTGAATAAGACCAAGAAAGAACCCGACTTCAGTCTGGGAAAGAAGGAACAATTGATCTATATATATACTATATATATATAATATATATATATTATATATATATATATATTATATATATATATATATATATAAATATATAATATATATATATATATATATATATATATATATATATATATATATATATATATATAGGCCGAAATCACTTCGGCTATCAAATGATTAATGGAAACTCATCCATTAACCGGGGGATTGATTAAGAGTTACTTTCTACGTAGTGGCTTTATTATGATAGTGAGATGACAATGACAAATATGGTTTTAATCAGATAAGTAAATAGGATATTATTATGCACAAATCGTCGTTAGCAATACAATAAATCACACGTAAAACTAACAATAAGAGATTGGGCACTAATTCCTATTCTAAATGACCTTCCGGCTTAAGGCCTGAACTAACACTCTCTTTAACGCGTCCTCAGGGCATGAGGGCTTCTACTATACTCCCGAGCTTTTCTTGGCAGCGTAACTGGTTGGGCCCTTCCACCAATCACAGCTTTTGTTTTGGCGTCCTTTCCTTGGGGGGAAGAAGACGCCAAACAATCAAGTTCTATACAGTATACAATATGAGATCATGAAGTGGTTCACCAAGGATTTTAAGGTGTACACAGGAGACTTGCAATTAGCCTCTCACAGAGCTGTATACACTCTATGACATGCATGCATATGTCTCACAAAGATTCGCTATCGTACTTTGGCGTACATTTTGGTGACATCGAGTGCAAGAAGGATATCTGTCTCAGAAACAGAGGTGAAGCCTTTGGTTCTGTTTTCACAGAGATACTTCTCACCCTCCTTCTGATGTTTACATGAAATGCAAAGTAAAGGAAAGGGAAGAACAGGTGAAATACTACTCGGGTAAGGAGAAAGAACTACAATATGAATATTTAATACCTTTAACACATGATTTTGTTCTCGTAAAGTTAATTCCACCGCAAAACGTCATTTGCCTTATTTTCTCAATGAGCTATCTAACCTCAGTTACCCTCATATTCCTTCCCTATATTATCATTTATTCCGAGTTTTTCCTTCGGTCGGGAGGATCAGGAACGAGGTTGTAGAAAATTTTGACATTTCTTAGATTTTCAACTACCACCTTATCTCCCTTTATAATGTGAGCGTTGCTGTTAGTTATCTTTACGACCTTATAGGGTCCGTTGTACTTAGGGGAGAGCTTCCCAACGTTGTACTGTTGATTCTTGACCAGTAAATATTTTGCATCTTTTAAGTTTCGGGGTAAGAACACATTTCTATTTCGGAGATTAGTTCTCTGGGCCGGGGGTTTTGCCATCAGTCCAGCCAGTTTTTCAATATAGGTATCATAGGATTTTGGTCCGTCTGGGACAGAGGGGTCTAGCAAGCCGTCAGGAATGTTTATATCTTGCCCGTACAACAATTTGCTGGGACATATGCCCGACTCTGAGATAGGGGCCAGCCTGAGTGCGAACAAGACAAACGGTAACACGTCTAACCACTCTTGGCTTTCCATACTCGGCTCCGCGAGCATTGTTCTGAGACTATTTATGATCATTTTGTGGGTTACTTCTGCTTTGCTGTTTGAAAAAGGTGCGTAGCTTGCGGTCCTTGTGTGTAGTATACCTAACAGTTTACACACACTTTCAAATAAATGTGATGTAAAATTTCCGCCTTTATCTGTGATGAGGTTGCTTGGGATTCCACAGTGCGGAATGAACTGGTTAATCAATGTTTTAACTACTGTCTCTTTCGTAATGTCTTTCAAGGGAAATGCCCACACATAATGGGAGTACCGGTCGTTGAGTGTCAATAGATACTTGTATCCCCTGCAGACTGGGAGCTTCACAATGTCGGCATTTATAGCTTGAAACTTGTAGGATACCTCCTTATACTTTCCGTAAATGGGGTTTATACTACGCCCTACCTTGGCTATCTGACATTGGGGGCAGGCCCGTACGAGTGTCTTGACCCTTTTATGCATGTTCTGAAATACAAAGTCGGCTTTCAGAACAGTGAGGCACCGAGAGATACCCAGGTGTCCCCGCAGATGAGTCATACGAATAATTTTCCTGCTTGGGGAGGATGATTCGAGCAATTCATCCTTTAATTGGTCTTCGCTAATCTCAGCGTAATTAATTTCTTTCCTGAAACGTTTTATTAGTTCCAGATGAGCCTCATTACAATGTTGGATTAAATTTATCCGCTTACTCTCTATTAAAATATCATTTATTTCATCTACTTTTCTTATGGGTACTTTATCATTTAATTTATTTAATTCTTTACTCTCTATTTCTATTCTTCTATCTATTTCTAACCCTTTGGGATTTAAATCTGCCTTTTTCTCATGAGAAATATGCCCGGAATGTTCTTTGTTTACATTGTGGTTAGTTAAAGGGTCTATATAGTTTTCCTTTCTTGGAATGTTGACCGTGGCGCGTGCGGTATTTACCTTTATGGCCTGGTAATAACGTTCCTTCAAGGTAGGGGAGATTTCTTCATATCTATAAGCGGTTGGAAGGTTCGAAAGTGGGTCCACGTGGAGTGGATCTGGAGCTTCGCTCTGATTGGTCAATTGGCAGGTGGCATAACCAATCACAGCGTTCGTACGTGGAGGCTTGGTTTTCAGCTCTGTCTCTTCGTCAGTAGTTTCAATTTCTTCATTATTTTGATCATCATTATTAATCTTATTTACCAGTAGATATTCAGCAAGTGGATTGGTCTTTTTTGTCATTAATTCCCAGGAAACTTTGTAACTACTGAGCAAATTTAAGCTCCTAATTTCTCGTACATTATAATTTTTAGTATCATTTATCCTTTTATATTTCATTATAAGTTCTCTTGATTGGGTTTCTATTTTAATGTCCTTGTTTGCAAGTAGATATCCGTACTTTCTGAAGACCTTCGTCAGACAGACCAGCAGTGTGTTATTGGCCCAGTCAGCAATTTCTTTCTGTGGGAGAGGACTGAACCATAGAAAGCAATAATAGGCTGTCGCCTCCGCCAGAAGGAGAAGATGACAGCCAAGCAGATACACTGTGGTATGATGATACCTTTAGGGTAATGGAGGTTGGGTAAGCACACAGAGGCATTTTTAACAGCCTTTTTAGCATTTTCGAAGGCTTTATCTGCTATTGAGTTCCAGCAGATATGGCGGTTCGAGTACGGTTTACCTTTTAAGAACAGATTGAGGGGCGCTGTTATTTCAGCGAAAAGTGGGGTGCTACTGCGATAGAAGCCTATTTTTCCAAGAAAACTTCTTAATTCCTTTATAGTCCTTGGCTTTGGGGTGTCTAGGATGTCCCCAATTTTCTCATGATTTGGCCTCATGCCGCTTTCATTGATGGTGTATCTGAGGTAGTCAATCTCTTTTTCGGCAATTTGGCACTTGGCAGGATTTATACTGATATGTAGGTATTTTAATCTCCTTAGCACCTTCTCCAGGAGGATTTTGTGCTCCTCTTCAGTCTGGGTGTGAATCAAGATGTCATCCATGTAAGCCTGTGTGTTGGGGATGCCTTGTATGACCGTATCAATGTAGGCTTGAAATATAAACGGAGAGGAGACGTACCCCATCGGGAGGCTCCTGTAGGTGAAAGAGCCGACGTTTGAGGTGATGGTGAAGTACTTCTGCGAGTCGGTGTGGAGTGGTATCGAGTAGAATGCTTGGGTTAGGTCCAGCCGGGTGTACAGCCGACTCCCCTTCAGTGTAGACATAGCTTGGACCTTCGTCGTTTGTCCTCCACTACAGGAAGCAGAAATTGAAATTGTTCTTTATCTCTTGTAATACTCTGAACATATTTTTAAATGGGTTTACACAAGTTTATCCTTCAACATAAGCGAGTAATAGATTACTGATAGTTGAATCAGTCCTTAGAAAATTTCCATCAATTCTGAAGATGTTAGTAGTTTCATTGAACGATTCTATGTAAACGACGACAGTGTTTTACCACTGAACTCGCTAATAGAAAATGTATTCCTCTTTGAATCGTTTTCATTTCTATCATAGTGTATTATAGCATAAACAAATTTCATTATTTCATCAATATTGATTTTATGATCAAAAAGAGCCAAACTCATGAGTTCCTCATTTAGGTACCACAAGTGACGAGAAATTGCGACAATAATGACTTTTCCTATTTCTTTATCAGTGTAGTTCAGTAGGCGCAGCAGATGCCAAAAAAAACCTCAAGCCATGCGCAAATGTAGGTGGATATAGCAAAGCGATACATTTGACTTACTCCAAATAATTCTTTCTCGGTAAGGTGCAAATAATGTCGGAAGTAGTATATCTTCCAGCAGTAGATAACATTGACCATCCACCGTCTCCTGGCAACAGCAAATTACGTATCTCTCCGCTAGTTACTCTTAAGTTCTGTCCATTGCAGTTACAGATTAACTTCTGATTCCGCAAATTCCTCTGCCACCCGGCTTGCTCGAAGATGTGTAGAGTCTCCCCGACGCTCCGTAGGGACCCATGTCCACCAAAACCAAACACTTCAACAGAGATAGGCACTTTCTGAAAACACCTTCCGATCGCAGATAAACCTGTTCACGCATCCGTGTATACACCTATATAGCATACAGATTCTCTTACACCAATTCCCCTCAGGATAATAAAGATACAGCTGTGTTTATCGCAGAAAGCAGAAAGTAATCGTCTAAATCCCTTTTTCCGAATACATTCTTATATTTTAGGTACCCAATGGTCTGAAGAAGAAAGAAAAGTTCGCATGAATTATAAAGAGAGAACTCAGAGTCAGTTTCACAAAAAGTTTGTTGTTGTCATGGTTAATTTCGTAACCGGATGCAGTTTTCATAGTTGTGCGGTAGGACTCTCATGATTAATTAAGTGGAGCGGAGAACAGAGGCAGACGGCCCAATTCTCTTAGCAGTCTCTTTTGAGTCCCCATTGCCATAAACCTTCCGCTCTCACCATCGCCCACTAATTCGGATCTAGATAAGTTCGTGAGCTAAAGATACAGAAGGTTCTAAGTCACTGCGTCCTCCTTCATATTATAACCTTACGCTTCGGACCCGGCTTCTGACGGCGCACTCATATCCCTAGTAGGAACCGATTGTGCATGCTCAGAGAGGGGCACGTGCTCGTCAGACAGAAAATGCCTACAGGGAGTCAATGAAAGCAATGGTAATACACTCCCGTTGCGACCATGAAGTGCGCACGAGGTGAACTGAAGTTACATAACGCAGAGATTGATAAAATTCATTTGAACTGAAAGCTCAAGTAATGAAAAACAGCACCATTGAGCGAGGAACACCTTATGTATATGATAGCATACCCCTATGATTCATGGATATTCTATCCCTCTCCACCTACTACCGGTATGAGAAAATACCCTTGCCTCCTCATTATATTTTATTACCACAACCTTAACCTCCCCTTAGAAAATCCACTATCAGTGTCACCCTACAAGAAGATGACTATAATACGGTATGATAGGTATATTTATTAATCCTCCCTCACACCCTATAATAGTGGAGCCATCCACTCATTGAAGTAGTATTTTATATTGACTTTAATCAATAAATAATATTATTATATATTAATATATAATATTATATCTAATTAATACATCGAATGAGGTACGGATTTAACAATGTGAGAATGGGTGGTCATACGTATTTTATAGAACTTAGCCTATATTTATATGATTGAAGTAGAATATCGTGGCAAGTAAAAAAATCAAACTAGAAAAGGTCACAGAGATAAGGATAGATACCGAAAATTGAAAGAGTTGGAAATTTTCAGAAAATAAATATAACATCTTTGTGCCTAGACTCTATTGAAAACTTAATATTTCTTCGTAATGTTGAAAGATATTGCCATTCAAGCAAAATTAAGCATTTCACATCGAAACTGCTATGAAAGGGAAGAATGTACCAAAAGCTTTAAGACATGCAAAGAAAAGAAGAAATCAACTTAGTTATATCTACACCGGCTTGCCCAGCTGCCATCAACATCTACCGGAACAAGCCCAACACCTGTTCTAAGAAGCTACATCACAAAACACAACCCACCAGACGCTTCGATATCCTATACAGGAATCATCGAAAACACTCCGATGATTTAGAAATAACTAAGAATAAAGAATGTATAAGTTTGAGTATGCGTTTACCCAAATCTTGTCTCTTAAGGATTAAAAGATTTACTCAACCGATACATTAAGTAAAGATTACGAGAAATGATTAACAATGCTGTACAGAACGAATTAGTTTGGATTTCGGGCTTAAGAGAGGGATCACACCCCTGTTTTATTCTTCTGTGCAGGACGAATAGCATATGTAAAGCATCATAACCCAAACGGTAATTCAGCAAGAATGAACAGGTTCGGACCACCTTAGACCAACACCAACACCGAACCCTGCCACGCATTTTATCCGAATAGTGTATATATACCTAATTAAAGTCAAAGTGCAAGCTCGGATGCTATAATTTGATTTGGAAGAACTGCAAGACACACAGTAAAGAAAATATCCATCAAGGTAACGTTCGAAGACGCCACCTTTCTTAGTGTTTATAAGAATATCTGAAGAGAGAGAAGATAAAAGAGAGAAAGTAGAGAGAGTAAGAGGAGAGAGAGAGAGAGAAGAAGAGAGAGAGAGAGAGAGATGAGAGAAGGCAGAGAGAGAGAGAGGATCGGAGGAACCAGAGAGAAGAGAGAGAGAGAGTCTTAAGATGAGTTAGAGAGAGAGGCAAGAACGAGAGCAGTGGAGACAGAAGAGGCCGGGACGAACCAGCAACCGAGACAAGATTGAGAGAGCAGCAGAGAGAGACAAACAAATAGATAGAGATATGTGATGAAGCAGTAGAGAGAGAGGTCTTGGAATATGCGTAATGTATTGGATTATTAGCAAATGCACAAAGAGTGTTTGAGCGAAGTGCTTAGACTCTTATGCGGAATAATACAAAGAGCATTTTCGTATAACACACTTACTTTAAACGCTCCGATAAAATATTCTCTAACAGCAAAAAGGAATAGTAGAGACATTCGACACAAAATAAAGATTGATTAGGATCCTTTAATTATGCGAAAAGGTCTACGTACCAGCTCAGAAAATTTATTAGAAAGTGAACCAAGTTAAGATATATATATTTAGCATTTTTCTGCTGAAAAGAGTAAAGTTTATCAACAGTAATGACTTGGAGAATAATGAATTCTTGCACGATCCTGGGATGAGTTAAAAGTTGCACGAGTGCTGGAGTATTGAAGACCTACTTTGAGCTTAACTTCTGAAACAAAGAGCTAAACTATTTAATTTGATAAGTAGCGCCCCCTGTGGCGAAATATTAGAGCATGATAACAAGCAGAGTTAAACTCCTGTTTGTTAGGTTTTATTATGATAAAAGGAAAAGAATATGGAAATATATGAACCTACTCATTTGCTTTTTGAAGCATAACACATTCTCGGTATAGATAGCACTTCAGTCATAGAATCTTGAGGGATCTTTCACGCAACCAACAAGAGCAAGTGGTCCATAGTGCATAAATCAAGAAAGAATCACCCCAGTACCCCCAAGTCATTTCTCCCCTAAAATTAAGATATACAGACAGAATTTAGTCTTTATTGCACCGAACCATCTCTAAAAACATCGTTTTACGCGATCCAGTAATCAGTCGGAAACAGGGATCCTTTTTCTCTCGCGGAAGTTACTCGAAGATTTATATATATTGTTAACAAGATAAACACAAAGAATAAGTATCAAAGAAGTGGTTTGCATTCTGGGTTAGGAAGCCACAAAAGGCAGGCAATTTATGAGATCTAAATTAACTAGAATAAAGTAAACAAAGGATAAGAAAGGCCTTTACTTATTGCCCAAAAGGTCTAGGATTGAAATCTCTGATTTGGATAGATACATTCCAAGATTCCATACATTCGGCTCACAGAGTGATGGAGATAACTACTTTACCTAAATCTTGTCATAACAGAAGGTTCATTTAATAACCTTGGCATAGGAAGTGGCAGGATAGTGTATGAATACAAACAAATCTAAACTTATCTCATCTGCAGTCTGTTCTTGAGATTAAGAGTGGAAGAGCAAACACAAATTAAGAATAATTGTAATCACTAAAAAATTGATGTATTCTTTAGAAGGTAAATATTGATAGATTAGAATGAGAGAAAAATTATTTGTTCTATTTTGGGGAGTCTTCAAGATAGGGACGATAGAGAATTCCACGGATAGGTCGTGGATGTGACTAAGCAACGCTCCCATATCACTCCAGAATAAACATAGGAGCTCGCTAATTCCGTTACGCTGGTACGCATGGTCTATTTTGAGGCAACTTTAGCTATATAGCTTTGTTATTGTCTTATTATTATGTTATTATATTATTATGTCAAAAGAACTTCAATATCAAAAGTTATCTAGATATTATTACGATATTTCATTGTTACTATATAATAGGAATGTCAAGCATTACAATCAATACTGAAAGTAGCAGTACCCTCTACACTTCTCCAAGTATAATAATCTTGTGGTTTGTGCCATTATTTTTTATATATTTTAATAATAAATAATTATATTTAAGAAGGAAAAGTTTATTTTTTTTTTTACTTAGTAGTTTTAATATGGTATAATAAAGGAGAACCTTTAACTACTAGGGTTTATCAGAAGAAATTTGATGAAATATTGAGCTGAAAAAGATTATCGGCTAGATAACATTGGGCATTTTGGACGTATGTTTTTATTATGGATGTGTTCATCCGTCTAAACACTCCAAATATGTGCTCAAATTGTGGAAGGGTAAATAACTCGTCCGGTTTCGGATAGGCAACTCAACTGCTCCAGTTCACCCGTCACTCACTATATCAATCATAATTATTATTGAAAATAACAAATATGTTAAAGTAACTTTATACTTTGAATAGTTTAAAATAAAATACAAATATTTATACCATAATTATTCATAATATAATATAATATAATAAGTATAATATATTTATAAGAATATAATCGTATTGATTTGTAATAGGCTATCTTAGAAATTCTTAGCCATTCAGCTTAATATCAATATCACAATTATGTATCAAAAAAAACTTATTAGTAACTATTAGTTATCAGTATTATTACCTATTCATAACCTAGGAAAATTATATATTAGGTAGATACCTAATAAATAATATTGTCTATGTCATAATATGTGTATTCTACCTACATATACTTAACCTTAATTAAGTAGAATAAAGTAATTATATATAATATATATTTAATATACTATGTATAATATATATATTAATATATAATTTTACAGTATATATTAATTAACTATATTCTATATATAGTCTTTTCCGATTCGTAATAAGATATTGTATATGATTACGAATTATATATAAATTTATATATAATTATATGATTCACAGCAGATCAATATTTGAGGCAATTATAAAATTAAGAACTGAACCCTCCAGCACGTGTCAGTGTATAAGAAAACGCAATACGGAATACACATTCTATTCAAGAGCAACTTAATATATATCACCAATTTCGACCATTATAAACGACATTATTACAGTTCCTTCTTTGCTTAACTCTTCTTCGCTCTATAAATAAGCGAGCTATTATTAAGACTGTAAACGAATGACTCTTCCATGTCGATAGCATGCCTGCTAATACGGTTGATATTTTATATATAAATTATTTAAAAAATTAAATATTATATATATAAAGAATTATAAATTATATATAATAATAGATAAAATATATATAAAATCTACTCATTTCTTATCCTTAAGTCGAATCTTCCTTTAAAATGTATGACAAAAGAACAAAATTGACCCCACACTTCAGCTCCTTCAAAAGCATGTGAAAATTTAAAACATAAAAAACTCCTCCAATCCCCTTTAACGCAACTCCCACAGAGGCACGATACGTCTAAAAAAGATTAAATTACAGAATTAACACGAGACAAGTCCAGAGGAAAGAATAGCAAAGAAAGACACACGACGCAGCTTCTCATTTACTTCACGGGCAACCACTCATGCGAAAGCAAGGCACCCCGATTTACAAGGAATCACGGAAGGCGGAATCACTCCTCCCGCACTTTCACTGTAGTACTATTTAGGAAAAGTAGTCTGCGCAACGGTCACGTTCAAGAGAATAGAGCAAGGATTTGGACCTTTAGGGCTTTAGCTCATCCTATCCAAAAGGAGCCTGGTAGGCCCCCCTTCAGTAACATAGCCATACAGCGCATAGGCTTTAATAACTATTCTTCAAGAAAATTCCCCAACTGACAACTCGTTTTTCTTTACACGCAACCATTGGTAATATGATTCAAGGACCATTTTTTTGTTGAAAGCCAAAAAATTGTGGTTATTCACAGGTGGAACGTTAGCCATCAAGAAACTAGGGAAAGTTATGGTAAGGCAGGATATAAAGGAAGGTGAATTTTAAAGTATTTTATTCTTACAATTGCTGGTTTGACCGCAGTTAATTCCATCCAATCAATCAAAAAAATCAGAAAGCAGTAAGGATGAGATGCAGCTTCTAGATGCAAAATAGGGTATCAGATTCACAAAATAGTAATAATGGTTAGAGTTACTCATCAAGCTTAAGAGTGAACAGAGTTATACAATAGCAGCTGGAGGTTTAGATCGGGTTTGATGAAAAGTACTTCTAAATTGATAAAAACAGAACCTTGAGGGAACACTCACAATTAACAGGAAAGGAGTAGGAGGTCTCTCCATCAACAAGAGTCCTTATAGTGTATCGAGAGAACTAGACATGATAAGCAAAGATAATAGGTGAAACCGAATGAAGGTGATCCTATAGTGTAGCATCAGCCATACCCGTCAAAAGCTTTTGATATGTCAATCTCCACATGCAATGACTCCCATATCCCTACTAAGGTACCATAAATCTGGTAGGGATAGGTAACGTATTCACCATTGACTCCTAACTTCTTGTAAGGGTCCTACTGTTGTATATCCTAAAGAAGGAAGAGACATCCAGAGTATCCATAAATGGGGAATTTAAGAAAGTTTCACTCTTTAAGTATTATAAACAAGGGTTATCTATAGGGGCGGTAGTTTAAGGGATCAACGATTACCTTTTTCGTATGTGTTTGACAACAAAATATCTTCCAGCCCTTAGAAAAAATAGTTATTTAAACAAATTGTTATCAGTTGTTAAGGACATAATATTACATTTGAACAATGACAAGTGCGCAGGTTCATAAGCACACTCCTCCAATAGTTATAAGCATCCTGTCACTAGCACCTCTTCATCATAGGATCTCATTGGATCTCATGCACACTGACATAAAAGATAGGATATAATATATAATATATATATATTATATACTATATTATATAATATAATATAAATATATATAATGATTATATTATATTTATCTTTCACAATTTAATATTTTTACTTAAAATAATTATAGGGTAATAGGTTTAAGCATTAGTGGATCCACCCCTATTTTACATAAACTTAAGGTTATATATCCTAAAAAAAAATAAAAAAAAATAAATAGTAGTTCTACTTAAATAAAATTTAATGTCTTTCAAATTTAAACTCCCATAAGATTTTCTTATTAAAAAATTAAAAACACATTTAATAACACCAAAAAAATAAACAACGCTTATAAAAACAAAAATTAGTCTTTAAAAAATTTACTATGGGCGTCCAATAAAAAATTTCATAGCCTAGTATTTTATTAAAAAACAACAAAAATAGTTTGGCTTTCTCACATTTTCAGGCCTTCTAGCTCAGGTTATGATGATGTGTTAAGGTCATACATAGTGATTTCTATATATACAAACAAACATAGTCACAACCTGCCAGAGTCCTAATAACCTAACCTGGACATTTTTTAACATTAATACGATAAAATACTAGATTTTCACTCGTTTTCTTTAGTAATTTTCAACAATTATCCATTATTTTGTGTTACATCATTAAATTGTATCCATTCTTGATAAAATAAGGAACACATTAAAGGTAAATAATACAGTTAATGAATCAGATCAGTAGAGTACTTTGTAGTGTATAATCATTAGGTTTTTATATTATTATTGGTACAGCATTTAATCCACAGTTGTTATTATTTTTTTTTTTTTTGTAATAAAATATGGTAAAATTTGTTATAGTTTCTAAATGGTATATTAATAAGTAGTAATCATAAACTAAAAATGTTCAGTCCTAACTATTTGGGTATAAGCTATTTTTCTCAAATAATTGTGCGTCAAAGAACGTCACTAATAGGAGGATTAGTGATGGGCCATAAATGTACAAAGTGATAACAATTTTCGGGTTAGACTTATCGGATAAAAAGTTTGTTGTGTGTAATTAACAACTAAATTACCTGGAAATCTTGTGTAAAGCCCCAATTCGGATGTTCTCATGGTAATAAGGGCAATTGATCCATAAACTTACTTAGTCATATAATTACTTGTCCTTACGTCTAGTCCCTCTACGCGAAACCTTTCCAGAAAAAGCTCTAAAAACAAACCCAGGCAACCGTAAGTAAAGAGGGTTTATCAGGTATAATTGCAAATAAAATAATGACTTATTTAATAACACCGCATAAACCAGATAAAGCAAATTGTTAATTATTGATCCATATGAGACTAAAAATTGCGAATGTAGGTACAAAATATATTAAGACCTCGTCTTGTGTCAAAATATAACCAACCCTAATTTTTATATTGTACAACACCGCTTACTATTGATGAGCTGCCTGAACAAATATAATTTAATTTTAAATATCATTTCTTTTACTTAATTATTAATTGGATCATTCTATGACTTAATGGGTTCAACTAGTACGAATTGAAACATCCGAAATTTACTTCTTTTAATATATAATAAATTTCATTTGTTCTTTGCTCTGCTCAAATATTGTAAGTTCATAATTGAAGTCACTGGAGCTTGTTTAAATATCTGGTATCATCTATCCTTCTAATAACATATAATCAGAATAGAACATAGGAATTAGAACGTTAACACGCTACATGGGCCTATCAGACTTCCAGGTCAAGCAAAGTAGAACAATCCTCAACATAGTTATGCAATCACAAAGTGCACCCATTACTTGTCATACTTACATACGCCCTTTTGTTAAGTGTAATAAAGAATTTCACGCAAAAAAATAAAAACGTGTTCCACGTTTTAAATGTGGTAATTATAGGCAAAGGACGTCCCGTGTCAACTAACAAAAAACAAAAGAATCTAAATAAAAAGTTTTATTTTCCCACTTACTACTAAATTACTCCTGTACTACGGTGTGTTCTTAGACAGAATAGATAAACCTGAATTAGAAGGGAAAAAGTAAGGTTAATAGGTAAAAATCTTCTAACGTTAATCAACCTACCAGAATACGACGTATAGTTAACAATCTCTAACAGGCGTCCAATACGGGCAAACCGGGATACTGAAAAAAAAACTGCCATCCACAACATCAGTTTATAATGGCTTGGTACATTCACCAATGTAAAGCAATTATCCACTCGGAATAAAAAAAATACTAAATCATTAATGAGTTATTTATAATTTATAACAAATACACAGTTCCAATAGCCCGGCATACTGGTGTAAAATTCAAAATGAAGAATAATATAAAAACTGTTACTAATAATAATACACAGTGAAAGATGGAACAAGGTGTGTACAAAACTATGATGTGAATGGTGAAGATGAAACTATGAAGGACTTGTACTTATTCCTTCTTTCATCTCCTGAATTTCTCTCGCAGATATGACCACTTCGGTTACTTGGTTATATCCACCACATGGTGGACAAATTGAGAATCAATTCTGGTCGGGAAATTCACCTAAGTCAAGTCCAAACATCCATATGAACTTTGTGGAAAGGGAATATCCAAAACCGAAATTAATGTCAAGGGTCTGTAATTAATATTCAAAGCCCTGGGACTTCAACTGTAACAAAGATACCAAAGCCCGAAGGGGTCTATTCTGAAAATGATGTGCAAAGCCCGGGGAACTGGAATCAACATGGTAGATGGACTTTATCCCATTTCCTTAAACCAAGGGACAGAGTAAAAATAAATAAATATTAAATAAATAAACTAAATAAATATTCAGGGAAACCGGATTATAATCTTTACCCTTTTTGCAAATAATTCTATATTCCTGGAAATATGGGGAAGGCCCTGGAATCGGGCGGAAGGAGAAGATGGGGTGTCCCCTCTTCTGACTTCTGGATACAACCAATCTGTGAGGACACAGAGAATTCAGCAATACTCAAAGTTCAATATGACCAATCATGATCACATACAGATAAGAAATAACTGTCAAGAAGGAGATGGTGATTTAGCTAACTCATGATACGGATCTCCTTCTTCTTCTTCGACTGGAAGTAAAGCCAATGGTGTTGTGAAACATAAAAAAAAACAATTTAAGATAAAAAACAAAATTGTTATTATAATCTTGCCTAAAGAAACGATAAAGAATTAGAGGGACAAACTTACAATGGTTTAGAAGCTATTAATTCTAATGCCCAGGAAGTGTCACCCACTACACCGCTAGCCAAGTGGGGCCCATGGCACTTTAGGATATATGGGGCACCTTTAGAGAAATTTAAGATAGGCATTAACAAAAACACATTTAGCTAATTTGCATTTTATGTTTAAAATTTACATCGAAAATGCAAAAAAAATTTTAAAAAATTATACCGACACAGAGATGCCACACTATAATAAAACGTTTAGTCAAATGGGGATTTAATTTCCTGCATACAACAAATGGAATTCCTATCTATATGGGCCTGTGAGGAGAATTGTAGAAATAGTGACCATAAATAGAATACTTTAACCATGAATTTTATATCTGGGAAATATGTAATTTAACGTAGAATTTAGTTCTGACAAAAACAAAATACAGACTTAATTATATGATAAACTAAAAAAAGTAAAAAAATTGCTTGCAGTACCCTTTCCCAGATTTATGCGCTGTTTGATAGTTCTTGTAGGATCCAGATAATCAGCGTGAGGCTTTAAAGTTAGTCTGACTATACTTAAACGTTAGTAATTGATAGGCGAAGTAACGAAGAGATAGATGATTGTGAAATAGTGAATTAGAATAGACACTGACCTCCATATACCTTAATACTTGATATTAATTTTAATTACACGAGCACCGTTAACAACGTTATTGATCATAGTGAGGCCGTAAATTTTTGTGGTAGTGATTCGGGTAGGAGGACATTATGACAATATCGGCAAAGTACTACGAAATCCACTAAAATGATATAAGAGCATATAAGAGTTTTTATCTACATCTAAAACGTACGAAAATAAAATAAAATAGAATAGAGTTTAATTGTAATTTGTTTTATTTATAATTTGACTCATTTGACTGGATACAGATTAAAGACCAAAACTGTTATAATGGGTACAATAGAGCAATTCTTAAGTAACCCATAGGTGCGCAAGCAGAAAACCTGTGGTGGAAATAGAGAGATAAGAGGGAAAGTAACGAAAAGCGCAGATGTTTAAAAATTTTCAAGGATATAGAAAAATTAAAGATTGAAATTATGCAAAAGAAAGAAAGTTTTGTTCCTCCAAAAAAAATCATTTGCAAGAAGTGTTTCGTGCTAAAATAAAATTAGCTCTAAATTTAAAAGAACAATAGAAATTGGTCCATAAATTGATGAAATTTAGTAATTTCAGATATGGAGCGGTCAACATTTCAATGCTATATTTTCCTCAATGTTACTGAGGGAAAAAAAAGGATTGTAATAGCTGAGACCTAATAGTACTGGATGGTGTAATCAAAACTTATAGAATTTAATTGAGGTAAAAATATTAACCATCACTGGCACCATATGACCCAAGTAAACGGGACCGATGAATTCCGTAAAAATGCAAAGTTTGTATGGTGTAATGAGCAACAAAAAGCTTTTAGATTTTTGATGCAAGAAATAACAAGAAAAACGATATATTCTTAAATTCAAAAAAAAACAACTGGTACAGCAACAGTAACTAAAGCACAACAATAGCTTGTGCTATGATCAAACATATAGATTAACAATACAGCATTTACTGAAAACAACTATTTTTTAATTAACTAAAATTTATATATTATTTATCTCATTTTTAATATTATATTAAGATGGAGATAAACCTAGGAAAAGATCAATATCTTCATCTCTGCTTTCAATCACACCAAAATAAAAACCATATATGTAAAAATAAAATATGATTAATATTTAATAATTTATCTTATTTATTTAAAAAAGCGCCCGTAGTCAGTGGGCGAAGCACTGTCAAACAAAGTGACGGTCCCCAGGTCGCAACGTCGGGGGGAGAATTGAGCAATTCGCTCCTTGGCTGCTTCGTCCTCTCGACGATAATCGGAGTGCACCCCCCTATACTAGGCTCGCCCTGACCGTGGTGGTTATGCCTTATATATATAGTTGGTGGGATCACTCTAGGTTATAACATACATGCAGAAGAAAAGTAGAATTACCCCTAAAAATCTCCAACTAAGGATACCAATTATTCCCGAAAAGCGTACAACCTCAGCATTTCCGTTCTGAAGATATTGTGAACATCTGAATGCGCGAAATGAAATCAGCATTTTAAAAAATACAAAAACAATTAACCAGTGAATGCTAGCAACCTATCCAAACAAAATTATGAACCAACCCAAGGTAAGACAAGCAGAGTGATTAGAATAGTATTAAGCGCAAGCAGAAACAGCGATGAAGCTGGAACAAAACAAGTTATTTCTATAAAATATTTTAAGTTAATTGTAAGAGACTTTCAAGATGATGCCAAGAAGTAACTAAATATTGTTAAAATCTCACAAACATCTGATAAAGCAACATAAAATTTCAACATAATTTAGATTTTCGGGAATGTTTTTATTAACTTTTAAACTAAATTTTTAATTATTAATTATAATGTATTATTTTACTCAAAGTTTAATATTTAATTAAGAAGGTGTTATACCTAGGTAAAATTTCCATATCTCACTCTTTTCTAGATACAAAATAACAATAATATGTAATGTATGTAACAAGAAATAATTTCATGAGATGGAAGCAGCTTTGTTTAACTTTGGACTAATTTTTTCCACGAGGCGAGGGCCTTGTTCCCTTTTTTTTACATATTAGCAGCGCTGGACCTACAAACAAAGGCGAATAACCCCTAGGGCTGAAACTCCAGACTATTCACATCAAGATGAAAAAAAAACAACATGTTATAGAAATTTCAAAATACCATAATACCCTAAATAATACTACAGCGAGAGTGCAATCTTTTCAAAGCCACCATGCCTGTAGCATTAGGAAAAATGCGACGTCTATAAAGGAAACTACCATGAAATACAAGTACAGTCTGGTGTTTTTCCCCCCGTTAGTTTTAAAATCTCCTTCTCCTGAATGTATTAAAAAAAAATAACTCTGCAAAAATTATTTAATTTTAAGTTTATAATATAAACCAAAAAACCTAAGTTAGCCATAGGCTTACTATCATAGATAGGCTCATATTATGGCCATTTTTTATCTTGCATACTTATTCTCAGTGTAACTAAGTGCAATATTCAGAATTGAACCAGTCTTCATCATTTTCCATTTTATATATAATAAGTTTCCATACCAATTTTTATATAGGCCAAACCTTGCATAATAGTTTTACTGAATTATCCACTCAATATAACCATATGAAAGAACATGAATTGTTTTTTTAAATGATGAAAATTGCTACAACCTTTTTTATCAAATAAGTATCAAACATAATATATTTAGCTGTCTTTTATAATCATCATTTTTAAAAATAAGTTAATTAGTGATTAAATTTTTTTTTCCCTACGAATTTATTGTTGATATGCTATTTGAGATTTGATTTTGAAAATTGAACAGCAAATTAAGTCATATATTTGGTAAAAAATGTATAGTATCTAAGTTCAGTCACCTCCCAATTCTGCAGCAGCAACTTATACGCCTATCTTTTTCCCAGTAATATAATATATAACCTTATAAACTGTTTTATATTGTTTGGAAAACCATTTTCGATTTTAATGTGTTTCAGAGGATTAAAACTACCCGACCTGAATACGGGCATGTTCTTCCATCCATCCACTTCAAAACCAGATCAATCTCGGCCCACTTCTATTACTGTCACTTATATTGATTTTATTATTAATATATTATATTTATTATTATATTTATATATTATATATTTTAATTATTATATTAATTATTATTATTGTATAAAATAGTGGGGAAAAGACAAACTATTTCGTAATGAATTTCTGGTCAATTTTTGAGTAAAATGTGCAATTTTTTTTACAAAAAAATAATATTTGAAACTTTTCAAATATTCAGTTAGCCAAATTTTGGCTAAGGGTTTTTTATTCATGGCGACCGTGAAGAAGAAAAAAAAGAGGCAAGGCTAATTAAAAGTCGATTTGACTCGGGTTGATTGAAATGGAATCTGCGGTAAAATAACAAAAAAAATTTTTTTAAATGTTTGGCGAATCTCAAATTTAACTTTACACACATATAAATAGTATTGTATTTGTTAAGATACGTGATACAACTTAATACCATTTTTTAAATTGAATTTTTCCCAAAAAATTTCGATAATTGTCGAAACCAATTTTCTACGATTTACCTATTCTTGGTTGAAACATACTCGCAGAATATTTCTTGTCAAACTTTTGCAAATATTTACTATGTGCAAGCACAATTTGTTGCTTCATAACCTAGTTGAAGGTTGCACCTATATTATTCTTCAATATTTTAACATAAATTTGGTTCAAACTAGCTCGATTTTTCATTCAAATTTTTCGATAATCCTTTATAACAAATTTCTGCATAGCTTACGTCGAAAGGTTGTTTACCAATTTTTTGTAAAGTGATTCAATTGAGTTTTTAGCAACCGAGTTTTTTTGTGTCAAAATATTTCGTCAAAAAATTTTTTTTCCTCGATTTCCTTTTCAACTAGTCAAAATTTGCCTAATATTTTTATAAATACATTTTGCTTGATAATTATGCTGAAAGCTTGTTCAATATTTAATTGATATAAAATAAAATAATAATAATATA
>JABUQX010088422.1:0-22474 GCA_015478945.1 Trachelipus rathkii
AAAGAGAGATAATATTTCTTTTCGTCATGATTTTGTGTCATATTGCCTAACCTAGAATATTTCGAGTGATAAACTAGCTCCTTATTTTTATGTGGAATTGATTCTCATTGTTTCTGTGTACGATAATATACACAGAGACGATTCGTATCAACCTGACTAATATTATGATAGGTAATGTGTTTATAGTAGAACATGTTATTCAAATCTTTAATAATATTGTATTTATTATTAAATTAAAAGAAGTTAAATATTGGCAAATACTTTTTATATAAATGTTGTTTAAATATATAAATGTTTCATAATTAAATCTTTCATCTTGAAAGTGATTTAATATGAATGGTAATTTCGATCAGACTGTTATGACAACGCAACTACAGATTTGCAACATTATATTAAATTTTGAAATTATTTTAGAATTAGTTTAAAGTTTTTTTTAAACTATTTTATAATATTGATTTGCGTTTAATATTTTATTTATTTTTATATATATATTATGATATATATAATATATTATAATTTATATATATATATATATATATATAATATATATATATATATATATTAGTTATATATAATATTGTAATAATTCGATGGATATATGATAAATTGTAGTCTGTATATTTATATAGAGGAAAGCATAGTGATAGTTATTACATATATATTGGGCGTATATACTATCCCGATATAAATATAATATGATATATAATACGCCCAATAATTATATGTTAAACTACACTATGCTTTTCTCTATAAAATATACAACATACATATATAAGTATATCACCATTACCATACAGATCGTCTATAGGTTTAGTCTTTGATTAATATTAATGTAGTTGGTTAATATTTTATTAGAGGAAGATAGTGAGTTACATATATATTTGGGCGTATTATATCTATACTTTTATATCATTATATTCGGGATATGATTGATTGTAGTTGTAATCTTTTATTTAAAGAAACGCATAGAGTAGTATATATATATATATATAATATATATTATTATATATATATATTACTATATATATATACTATATATATACTATATATATTATAATTATATATATACCTATATTTGTGCTTATTCATCTCTCTCTCTCATCTTCTCTTCTCTTCTCATCTCTCTCTCTCTTCCTCTCTCTTCTCCTCTCTTCTCTCTCTATATATATATTAATTATATTATATATCATAAATATATAATATATATAGTATATATATATATATATATATTGATATATATATATATGTATAATATATCATATAATATATTATAAATTTATATATATATATTATATATTTATATACTTATATATTATATATATATAATTACTATATATAATATTTATATATTGTGCGGTATCTATCTCTCTTCTCCTCTTTCTATGATATTAATACTTTTATATTATATATATATAATATACTATAATATATATATATTATATATAATATATATATATATATATTATATATATAATATATATATTATCTAATATATATATATAATTACAACTAGTTCAGTAGTTCAAAGTTAATCCGTTAATTAACTCGTTAAGTTTTTCGTTAACTTTTAACGCTTTTGTTAATTTCGAAAAAAGAAGTAACGAATTATTAACGAGTTACATTTGTGAAATTAACGTTTACAGAGTTAAATTTTCCCTCTTCGTAACCGTCTACTTTATTTATAACGAGTTTATAAAAATATTATCAGATTTTAAATTGTATTAGATCGATTTCGATAACATATATAACTTTTTTTTAAAAATTTCCTAAACGCTCTCTCAATGGCTCAAATTTGTTTATCTCTTACAACGGTTATTATTCGTTTAGATGTTTCTAACGATGTTTATTCTTATGCTACGTTTATCTTTATGGATATCGCTGAAATAAAAATAGTGACTGTTTGCCCGTTGAAATGATATTAACTTCTTTGGTTGTTACTTGAAATTGTTTCTTTTGTGACTAGTGAAAATAATAGAATAAGCCTAATAAGCGTTGTATTATAAAAATAATACTATATTTGTATTAGGGGTGGGCAATTTTCGCTTCACGCTCAATTCAATATTTCACCCCTCTAAAAATGGACATAAATTCGGATTTTTCAGTCGATTTTGACCCTAATCAACACAAACATGTAGCCTTTTTTTTCTGACGTCTAAAACGCGTTTTCGAGTGTTTTTTGTGTCTGTATCATTTGCTTTGTATTTTCATTTTTCAAAACCTTTGTTTTTGACATTTGTAAGAAATCTCTAAACTATTTTTGGAAAATGATTAAAACTTGAAATAATACAAGATTGGCTAATTATCTAAAAATGTAGTGAACGAATTTTGATATTTGAACCATTATTATCAGCATTGGTCGATATTGAAAACCTACATATTTTGGGTTTATACATCTGAAGAATATGGAGTTTTTTTGTTTTATCCGATTGCATTAATTTTAAAGGACATTTTAGTCGGAAGAGACGCCACATTTTTACTTAGATAATTTATTTGTATATGCACTAGTTTTGGATTTGTTCTTGGAAGAAATTTCCAAAAAAATAAAATTTATGGGGAAAATTTTTTTTTAAAAATTTTCTTTTGAGTATATCAAAAAAATTTCATCTAAAGTAAAACGGTGGTACTCTCGCCCGATTTATAAGCTGATAAATTTGATGTTATCCGGATAAGTAGGAAAATAAATTTCACTTATTTCAGCGCTTGAAGGACACTTGAAGAAAGTGAAATATTGAAATTTTTTTTTACTTATCCGATAACATCAATTTTAGGGACTTGGTATAATCGGCAAGAAATCACAGTTTTTATACTTGCTATATATTTTTGTATCTCAGAGAAATTTTTTAAAAACTTTCCCCAAAATATTTTTCTGAATTAGAATTAACAAATTCCAAAACTATGCAAATCATTAGAAATTTCATGTGAGGTCAGACGTTTCCGATACAATGTTCTGTAAAATCCATGCAGATGGATAAAAGGAAAAAAAATTACTCCATTTTTCAGAATTTGAAAACCCGAAATAGTAGGTTTGAAAATCGACTATATTCAATAATGGTCAAATATCAAAATTCGGTTCCTACACTTTTAGATTGAACCCATCTATGCATATTCAAGTTTGAAATCATTTCAAAATATTTTTTAGGAGGAGTTTCGACAAATGTCAAAACGATAGGTTTTGATAATATTGAAAATACCACAAGCATGCTTAAGCACCGAGAAACCTCGAAACCGTTTTTAGCGTCAGAAAAAAGCTAGGAGTTTTGGATGTTTATAGGGTAAAATTGCTAAAATTCCGAATTTTATGTCATTTTTAGGGGGGTGAAAATGGCTAGCCTGATACAAAAAATATTTGTATTAAAATTAAGTTGGTATATCTATTATTTTTACAGATAATATGACACTATTTAAGTATTAATTACGGTTTTAGCTTTGAAACTATTCTTTGGCAAGGTGCAAAAGTATGCTAGTTCAAAGCCAAAATTATTTAAGTCTGAAAAGCTTAATATGCATTATTAATAATTGTTAGGCATATTATTATTATTATATTATTTTATTATTATTATTATTATTATTATAATTATTATTATTCATTATTATTATTATTATTTATTATTTATTTTATTATATTATTAATTATATTTATTTCTTTTATTATTATTATTATTATTATATTTACTATTATATAAATAATACTATTAATAATATAATTATTATATATATATTACTAATAAATATATATATATATAATATTTATTATAGTCTATATATATTATATAATTATATATAATATATCTTATATATATATATATATATATATATATACTATTATATATATTATATATATATATATTAATAGTATATATATATATAATTTTTTCATTGAAAATGTAATATAAAAATATATAATAAAAAGAAGATAACAAATTTAACAAAATTTAAATATGTAGAAAAGTAATAATAAATTATTGTTACTTATTTTACATAATTTTGAAAGACGGTAACGTTAACAGATTAACGTTAACTTCGTCATTCTTTACGATAACGCTTTAATGATTAAAGTCGTTAATTTTTTTTGTTAAAGATTAAGGATTAACGGCGTTAACTTTTTTCTCATTAAACAGGTGCCCACTTTGTATATATATATATATATATTATATATTATAATTATATATATATTATGATTATATATATTTTATATTATATATATATAAGTATTTATATATTATATATAATATATTTAATATATGTATTATATTATATATATATATATATTATATACTATTATATATATATATATATTATCATATATATATACTATAGCTATATATATATATTAATAATATATATATATATATTATTAATATATATATATTCGCGGATATATATAATTTTGGTCATATTGTTTTAAGAAGTCACTGCATAGTTTTATATACTTGTGCGTATAATATATAGTATATATATATATATAATATTATATATATTATATATTATATTTCTATATAATCTATATTATATATATATTGATATATATATATTGTATATAATATTCGGCGCGGTTTTACGGGGGAAGCACAGGAGGTCGGGCCTACTTTAAGAAAAGAAAAATAAAAGACAAAACTCCGTAATAAATAATTCACATTACTTACGTTAGCGTATTATTTATTACCTCATTATATGTTTAATAATGTTATAATACAAGGAAACGACCTAATTTTTCTTAAATACCTTGCTATTCTCTTGCTCGTCCGAAAAAAATTATTTTTCAATACAGATATTATGGATTGAAGGATTTTGATTTGGTGCTCCAGAAAGATAAGAATATTACTGATTTCACAACACCACTGGTTGTCATTGGATACAGTAAGGACGCTATTCATTTTTTTGTTATTAGTTACGAGGAAAGATATATTTATTTTCCTCGGCTCCTCTCGACCCACTTTTTTTTTTTTCAAATTGAATATAAAAATCTATTTATTAATATAATCCATATATAGTACTATATATATATATAACTTAAACTTATTTCGATTAATAGTCGATATTATACTAGACTCTATCTATATCAGATTTTAGACTAAAGAATCTAAATTGATTAGCGATAAAAATCTTTTTTTGTATCCAATAAAAAAGTCGAAAATAATTTGTATACATAAGTTTTTTTATAGTTGTCCTCGTAGAACGGGGGGTTTAGGTTGGACCCCGAGTTATAGGCGATAAATATAAATTTTAAAATTTTACTGAGAAGAAATAAAAAATAGTAGCATTATTTTATTTATTTAATATAATTGATAAGATTTTGCGTTACATACATTTACAGTATGATACATATTTTATTGATATTAATTATTAATTTATTTAATTACTTAGTAAGTACTCTTACATATTTAATTGAGCATAAAAATCTTTTTTTGTTATCCAATAAAAAGTCGAAAATATTTGACTACAAAGTTTGGAGATAGACATTTAACTTATTTATTAAGGATTATTTAAATTATTAAAGTTAATAAAATATATGTCAAATAGTTTCTTTAAGTGTAAATGAAGTTGAAGTTGGAGATGAAGGCGGTTTCGAATCTGTAGGTTGCATTGGTTGCTTTTTTGAGAAATACATCGTTATGGTAATCTGACGCTCTTTTTTAGTCACAAAGATATTTCTTTTTTTTTTCTTTTCATTTCTCATTATCTTTTTAACATATGTATATATTAAGAATTAATTTTATTTTCAATTTTAAATCATTTTCTTCAGTTTTACGCTCTTAATATATAATTCTTGTGTTAAATTTGTAAGTGTTCCGTTTTTTATTACTTTTTTGAACATTCTATCAGGATTTTTTACCTGCTTCGTAATTAGAAATATCAACTCTTTATATATATATATATATATTTATATTAACTATAATATTATATATTAATATATTATATATAATATTATATATTATTATATGTATTATATTATATATTAGTTATATATATTATATTATATTTATAGTATTATATATATATATATATATTATATATATATATATATTATATATATCTATTATATTAAAATAATATATATATAGTATAACATTTTAATTATTTTGAAGTGCCTCCCTATGTTTTCGGTTCCAGACTGTAATACTTTATATTATTTATTATATATAATATATATATATATATTTATATATATATTTATTATAATAATTATTATTATATATATAATATATATAATATACATTATATGTATAATATATATACTATATATATATATATATATAATATATTTATATATATATATTATATATATATATTATATATTTATATATATATATTATTTAATATATATATATATATTTATATATTTATAATAATTTATATTATATATATATATATATATATTATATATATATTTATATATTATATATATATATATATATATTAATATATATATATATATATTATATAATAATTATTTATATATATATATATTAACATGATTTATATTAATAATATATTATATAATATTATATCATATATATTTTTATATTTATTATATATATTATATTATATATTCATGGATTAATCAAAAATTTGGATTGTTATTAGAAGAGTACATTTTTCTTTATTTTTTTTTTATTAAAGTTATAATATTTTGTTTCCAGTGTTAAGTCTTCGTTGATTTTATTATTTGAATATATTTTTCATGATATATTTAAAGATAGTTTGAAGGTGTTCGACATAAATACTGAAGGAGATCTTAAGGGTATATTTCTGGTTAAATACTATAGTCGTTAGCTGATTTCTGGTATAAAAAGAACGGGTTCCCTTATATCATTTGACGATCTCCACAGTATGAGTTGGTAGGTATCTTTGGGTAAACTATTGGTACTTGCTCCACAGGGGCGTTGCATAAGTCCACTGAGGGTGCTCTACTGATATATTAAAGAGAGGAATCAGCTTAATGAATAGAATGTCTGGGGCCTGGCCGGATTGTTTGTAATTGTAGGTAGTGGACAATTGTCATTTAATTCTCTGACACTATGAATTATTCTAATTATATTAAGGTAAAGGAAGCATAATTTAATTAAAATTCATATAAAAAACTACTCTAACTTAAACTAAGAGTCATTTACTCTGTCAGCCGTAAGTGAATTTATCGTAGATAGAAGAACTAGTGATATAGATAGATAGAATAGATAGATAGATAGATAGATAGATAGTAGATAAAAAGACTATTACGAAAAATAAGATAGAAAGAGAAAGAAAGATGAGAGAGAGAAAAGATAAGGAAAAATAGATAAGAATAAAGAGAACTGAGAGAAAATAAGAAATCGACGCTCAAGAAGAAAGAAGAGATTTAAAAATTTTGCGAACAAAAAATATTATATTCGTACGTTTCACCGGGAAAATAAGCGAAAATATTCATATATTTCGAATTATAATCAGTCATAAAAGCAAAAACCACTCAAATACAAATAATTATAAAGAATATGAAAATGCAAAAAATTTTAAGTTATAGAGGGGAGTAGAAGGAAAATTTCAAAAATTTAATTATTGTACTTTATAAAATTAAGAATAATTTTTTTTTTCTTTATTTGATTTTCTTTGTTTTTATTTTCAATTTCAACTATAAATAGGAAAATGATGCATTACTTTATATCCTTTTATTTAATTTATTTATAAAGATTAAAAATATTGGTAGGATAACTACCTGTCCCCTATAATACTACGTCTGATATATATTATTTATATATAATTATATATATTATATATTATATATATATAATATATATATTATATATTATATATATTTATATTATCTATATATATTCGATATATATATATATATATATATATTATTATTTTATATATATATTGTATATATATTATATTATATATATTTATATATATATATATTATATATATATATTTATATATATTATTATAAATTATAATATATAGATATATATATACGTATATATATCAGAATGGTGCGCTTAATTTTTTTGAGTGGCCTGTGGCCTATGCGCCTATGCCTGCCGGCCTAGTGCGCCTAGCGCTTTGGGCTATAGTTTTTGTCAATCATGCGCTATGACGTCTTGCGTATGGTTATGGCCTAGCGCTATCGCCTTAGCGCCTTTGCGCCTGCGACTTTTCGCTGGCGGTCCTGTTCGCATAGAATTTTTTGAAAGTAACTTTAGTGCGATAATAAAAGAATGCTTTTATAAGGAAGAAATACATATTTTAATTAATTTTTGTAATTTAAAACGTAAATCTAATATTACACGTCCTCTTCCTCTCATGCCTTACGTGGTCATGTTTTCCCCAGGAACGTCCAGCGCTGAGAAGATTAATTTTCAGAGCATAGTTGCCAATTTAATTATGTAGTTAAGAACTATGAAGCTATATAAATAAGGGTGATCTCAAACTCTCGACAACTGAGGCTGATTAGACCAACAATAGGAACTTTAATTTGTTAAGATAACTATGTTGTATGACCTTCGTTTCATAAAGTTACGATGATGTAAGGTAACTGTTTATGTTGTCTGACGCGTCGCATGTAGGTTAACCGACGATTTAGGTTACTCAATTTTATGTGTTTGTGGCATCGTACCTGTGAGTATGCTTAACGTCCTTCGAAACACGTGGAAATAACTTTTACTTGCAATTATCGATTGATTTCAATACAAGTGTAGGCATGACTTACGAATAGATCATACCCTCTTCCCAGTTAACGAGCATGATAAGTTGTTTAGTGGGGAACGGTTTTTACCAAAGAATCACCCCACACTACATGTTTGCTCGCCTTCATCATCCGCCGTTCGAGATAATGGTCTTGTCCCGGTGATATGGTGGAGACCGCGTAAACGAGACTCAGTGCGTTTGAAAGAAGAGGTTTGTGAGAGTCGCCAACGACCCGTGCGACTAGCACACGCCATTGCCCATGCCATGGTTCAAATCAGTCGTCTGTGGTTGGGTCTTGCAAAGAGCAAGGCTCCATTGCATACCACGTACAGAAGGTAACAGGACTTGGTAAACGACTTCGCGCCCCGTGTATGATTTACCGGAGGTTTCTGCATCGGAAATCGATATTCTGCTTTCCTGCATATGTCTTTGTTTAAACAGATTGAGGAGCGTGCTTCACCACGTATGGATACTTAAGAACGGCGACATATGGACGAGGAACATCGCAACAATGTTCATTTAACGAGTTCACCAGCGAAGAATTTACGTAATACATTGGGGTGAAATTCTTGGAGATTACCTGCTGGGGTCATCATTCCCTACCGTTTGGATGGACCTGCGTACTGTAACTACTCAGAAACGCTTCCGCGAGCTCATGGACGACATTACCCTTGCAACCGCGGATGTGGTACCAGATGTACGCATGCAACATACATAAATTTAGAAATACCACGCAAATCTCCGGTTAAGAAAGTACGACGCGTCAAAAACATCACGTGGTTACCTTACATATCGTCCTTTGAAACGAAGCGTATCAAAACAATTAGTCATTATTAAATAAATGTTCTTATCAGTTTGGCTCTATAGCCCGAGTTTGTCGAGAGGTTTGAATACACTGTATATATATAATATATATATATATATATATATATATATTATAATATTATATATTATATTATATATATTATATATATATAATATATATTATTAGTAGGTATATTAATATATATATATATATATATATTATATATATAATATTATTATATTTATATATAATATTATATATAGTTTACAACTGGTTTTTAAGATGAACACGTTAGCCTGCTCTAAGTTCTACTTTTTAAAGTTAAAAAACATGCTTGTTTGTTATAGGCGCGGCTATAAAGCGCGGAGAATTGGTGTGGCCTATGCTTAGTCGGTTTTTAAAATTGTTGAGCTACGAATTGATGTGCTCCATAGGCCGCAACTCTGAGGCGCACGCCAGTCTCTGATATTATATATATATATATATTTATATTAATATGATATATTATATTATATAATATTATATATATTTATTATTATATATTATATATTATATAATGGTCCACACAATAGCCGTCATATGTATCTTAAAACTATTAATGCTACAGTAAAGCGGATACATTTTTTGGAATCAGCGTAAATAGTTTAGTTATAAACATTTTTTGAAAAAGTGAAAATAAATTCTAGAATAGTAATCGTAACCAACTTAATTTAATATTTAATAGCTCATATTTGGCTCTATAAATGTTGGAATGGTGTTTTAAAACTAAAAGAGTACCCGGGATGAAATGCAGATTATGGACAGGGGTCGTTCTCTATCGGCTGTTCAGGGGAACGCAGGGTAGGACTATTTTCTTCTCCCATCCGGGGAGGATTCCTGGGAACCCCAGCTCTTTGTTTTTTAGATGTTTCGGGCAGTTTTCTCAACCTCCCTACGGGGTATGAAAACGTCCCCCTATCTCAGTCGGCTCGAGCCCCTACTGTGCCGTATATATATATAATTTTATTTTATTATATCTATACATTATATATATATATATTATATATTATATATATATGTTTAATAATATATATATATATATATATATATACTATATATATATGGCCAGGGTTTAGTATAACCGTCATATGTATCTTAAAACTATTAATGCTAAGTAATACGGAATAATTGTGGATGCTGGTCAATTCTAGTCGGAAAATGAAAAAAAACAATAAAAAAATTATATCTTCAAAACTAGAATGCTCAGGGAAAAGGATCTTTGGAATCCTGGTAAATTCACATAGGGAAACTGCTTATATCGGCCTAGGGGGCCGAGCCGACGGGGAAACATAGGGGGGGGATGTTTTCCATAACCGTAGGGGAGGGGCGGAGGAACCCCCGAGACACAAATAAAGAGCGGGGGTCCGGGACCTCCCGAGGGGGGGGAAATATCCTACCGTAGTTCGCCGAGAGGCGAAGCCCGACTCCTGCCATCGGGGGGGTACACTTGGGTATTCTTTAGTAAAAAAAAAAGCAAATTTAATAGAAAGTCTATTTATTTTAAAGAGAAAAAAATAAAGTTTCTAATAGGGTTTTAATAGTTATAGGCCTTCTAATCATATTTATAATTATTAAAATATTTTTTTATTTTTTTATTTTTTTACATTTTCCTATGTGAATTTTACAGGATTTCCAAAATGTATTCCTTTTCGCTGTACCTTTTTAGTTTTTGAGATATATATATATATATATAATATTAAATTTATATATTATATATATATATATTCTATATATACTATATATTTTTTTTTGCTTTTCTAAATGTGGAACAGCATTCCACCATTGTATTCCGTTTTACTGTAGCATTAATAGTTCTTAAGATACATATGACGGATATATAATACGCTGAGTATTATTACTATTATATATATATATATTATATATTCATAACAGCTACACATGTCTATATTATTGCATTTAAGTAGAAATATATTATCGTATAGAAGAATTTAATTAAACTTGTGTAGTTTTTGAAATAGAGACAAAATGACAGATTAGCGATTTCAGACCCCGTTACAAATGAGTGTGATGAAAGATTCAGATGTTTCGAGTAGAATTTTTCAATTAAGAACTAATATTGTTATTTAGTATATTTTAATTATTTAATATATTTAATTTATAATTTTCATAAGTAAAGATTTACCCAGTATTAAATCGAGCGATGGTTTTCATAGTTGCTAGTAACTTTACTGATACTTATTACTGACAATAGGAAAGGCTGGAATATATAATATATATATACTACATATATATATATATAGATAGACTTATATTATATAATATCTTATATATATATATATATATATATAAATTTATTATTATATATATATTATATATATATTTATTGGTGACGTTGCATTATCGGACAAATCTCTATAATTTTTCTAAGGCTCTTATAAAATAATTTCTTAATTATTGGCCTTATCAAATAATTTCTTCCTTATTTTCCTTATAAAATAATTTCTTCCTTATTGGCCTTATCAAATATTTACAATTTTTTATTTTATTTTTCCCATATTGGGGGCCGAGCCGAGGAGACAGAGGGGGGAGAATCCGCCTGTATCATGGGAGGCGAAGAGACGCTGAATTCTGCATCTTTGCGGTTTACCCCTATGGTATTCCTTTTTGGTTTAAAACGAATAAATTTAATTCCCCTTACACTATGGTATTACTTTAGCTAAAGGAATACCATAGGGAAAACGCAAAGATGGGCAGGAGTGGGGTCTGTAGCCTCCGGTGGAACGACGGGGGACTTCGTGCCCTCTTTCCCGTTGGCTCGAGCCCCCTAAATGGGGAAAATAATATTTCTGACGATTAAATCACGAAAAGAAAGATTTCTATCAATCTAATAATTTTGCCTTTTTTAATATTATCAAAATTATTGCAATATATTTCAAATTAAATTAAAATAATTTTATCCTCTATTACATATATATATAATATAATAATATATATATATCTATATAATATAATATATGATAAAAGACACGGCGAAAATATATTTCCCGATGATAAATTCAAAAAAAAAAAAAAAAACATTATTTTTATTTTCTACATAAATTTATGAAATAATTCTTATGCCACATCACATATGATATATATATTATATATTATATATAATAATAGTATACATATTGAAAAAATTTTCCGTTTCATATATTTCAAAATATCTATTATATATTATATTATTTTATATATATGAACATTATTCGAAGAACGTTTCATAAAAGTATGATTCCTTACTAGCTATAAAAAACAATTTCAAAAGAATGACTTTTAATATTTATTTATATAGCATAAATAACAGATTATTAACATATTTAATTTTACAATATTGTTTTTCAAAAATTTTATTGTTTTATGCGATTTCATTTTGTCATTTTATTTCATTTTCATTATATTATGGTTACCATGGTAACATTGCCTTTATAACTAAAAATTAAATCATAAAACAATCAAATTTTATATAAAAAAAGAGTATTTCTAAAATTAAATTTATAATAATTTTAATAATTAAGCTGTAGGAAATAATAATTAAATGGTAGTTTTTGCAAATTTGTCATTTTTTAAAACACTTTAAATGTTTAAATGAAATATGGACTTTAGTGTTAATTGTCCTTTTATAGTACGTTCATTTTGATTTTGTACGTTCAAAAGGTTTCGGAGAACATTTTCGTTCAATGTGCTTTCAAAATTAACTTGCAATATTTCTAACAAAGTAGATATGTATTCAACAAATTTGTTTCAATATACGTCATTTTTGCACCCAGTTCTTCCAGCATTTCCGATTCGCAACAATCCATCAAACGCACAGCTGCTAGTCAGTGAATGGAAACTTTTTTACAGGATTGTACGTTGTTTTTTTAACGAAGAACATTTTGCATCTTGCCAAGACCGTTTGGCACAATAGTAATTTTGGCCGAGGTTCCCTTGGCAGTAATACGGTCTGGAGAAGGGGGAGTCCTAAGATAATTATAAGTTTTTTCAGCGTAAGTTTCAAGGACATGGGAAGATAGACTTCAACCGAGTCCTTGCATTTAAGAGCTCCAGGCGGCTAGAGTCTGGATTCTGTTGCCCTCATCATTAAGATGCAGTGAGGCGCGTGATTCCCTTTGAGTTTATCGGCTGGCAGAGTACACGCAGATCAACAATAGTATCAAATGGGGAAGAAGATCTTAGCCCAACTAATACTTCTACCATCTTTCCAACTCATCCGACAGCATGGCCTCACGCCAAAAGATCTCATGACACTAGAATATATCTATGAGAGTTTTCGTATTGGGCCATTCGCTCTGTGGGAATAGTGCGGAGCGTAGAGCTTCATGGCCGGGATCCTAACCCCCAAACACATCTGTTGACATCAAGTACCAACGTAAACTTGAGCTCCGTTCCTATCAACAAAGCGGTTCAAGTACTCACCCCAGCTCAGCGTACGGGGGAGAACTTCTCTCAGTAACTTATACAACTCACTTATGTGAGGTTTCTAGTGTTTGTTTCAAAGGAGAACCTGCATCGCAATCAATGTTAAAAGGTGTTTATAGCCTTTTGCATTGAGCATTTAAGAATGTCAATATAAAACAACTGGGAAATTGTCCTGATACGGCCTATAAGATTCATAGGAAGGCTGTATTCTGCCAGAAAGATTTAGACCTCTACATGCATCGCAACTTTGTACCCAAAAATGCTTTACGTACTTGGCTATTTTTCCATACAAAACTTACCACACTCGCCATCGTGAGTTTTTCTCTAACACGACAAAATGCCGCCCGTAAGAGACTGACAAGGAAGCTAAGTAAAGCGAGGAAAAGAATAATAATGCCGCACGGAGAACCATAAACACGTGGTGAAAGTGGCAATGAGTTTCACATCAACGACTAGGGAGAGGCACCAAGTCATTCCGATAAATAATATTTCTTTTGAAAGCTTAAGACCATTATTTTCTTAGTTATTTGAATATTCTGAAGTTGTACATCAGTTTTTTGTGCTGCTTGTGCATTTCTTTGTAGTCAATCTTACACTGAAAAACTTAAACACGTTAATTGGCGGTCAATTATTTAAATGGGTCGGCAAGTGCATAACCATTTCCCTTCTGGTGAAGAATGTCTGGCTGGTGTAGAAAATCTGTAAACCAAGCGACTTCATTCACAGCGCTACTTCTGGGAATGACTTCATGCTATCAGACATCTGATTCGCAGGTTGGAGACGAAGAGCTTGTGCATGATTCGCTTATCTTCTACTTGTCCGCAGAAGTGGGATGCAATGGGAATATTTCGGCATGGTCATTCAGAGCTGATCTCAGTTCAGCATATATTCAGCACGTCTTCTAGAATATTTTCTTCTGATATAATATGATGTACAGTCAAATCATATTCACGAATAGAAAGTATAGCAGCGGCTGCTCCCTTGCTAGCCAACGATTCAGCGTCAGTTTCATTTTTTAAGGTCGACTGTGTGATCCGAAAGACTTGGTCGGATCGAGGAGAGAGCCACTCATACCTTTCTTGCTCCTACTCATGTGCGCTGGTAAACTTTATTTAATTGTTCTTACACCAAGCCAAGGAGTTCCTTGCTGTATATACTGTAAGCCAATTTCAGTCTGGATATCTCACCGATAACTGTAAAAGTTCGCCACGGAAGCTTTTTCATTTCTGTAGGAAGACTACCATACACCACTAACGGGTGTTGACGTAGCAGTCAAGTAGGCAAAACAGATACCCTGAGCTACTTTACTGAAGTTATATGGACACATCACCCCACGATCGGCGCTCCGTTTAGTAGCGCAATTTCTTTAGGGCCAATTGCTAGCCGCATAGCTTCAAAGGCTTCTTCTGCTCAGGAGTCCAGTTGTTACTCTGCTTTGGAGCGTAGTTGCGCAAACGCTTGATTTAAAGGAAAAGAAGCAAGAGATAATAACTTTCAAACAATACCGGGAAGGAGAATAGCAAAGCATAGTTTAGCACTGCCTATGAAATAACCACGTGAATCCTTGCTGCACTCGTACTCGCGCTACCATTGGGTTTTGAGAATATTCATAATCACTTCAATGGGGTTTTATCCTCATAGGGAGCATGGAGCCTTCGAACAGCAAAACCTAAATATGTAACCAGAGACTGTCCAATTTGGCACTTACCAGTACTAAGTCTCAAGTTAAAAGATTTTTAAATCTCTAGTACCATTTCTAAAATCTATCATGTGTTCATCATGAGTAGTATATAGATATTTTTCCCTCATCTAAACATTATAAAAATACAAATGGTTAGCGATTTTTGGACAAAATTAAAATACTGGTTATTTCATAAAACTAGTGGAGGACATGAATGGAAGCTTCTACAATACAATACAATACCAATACAAATACCAGATACAATACAAGGAGTATTGATAGTTAAGAACTTTCGACATCGGGGTAGAGTAGATTATATAGTGATAGCTGTCGCTTTAATGTGCTAAAACCGAAAAGATACTTAACCCTGAAGTAAGTTCCGTTAAGTCATGTAAGTTACGGAGACTTTAATTGTCCGAAGCCACCGCCTTTATTCGAGTAACTCACAATCGGCTTACAGATCTTGAACTCCGCCCACAGGTCTCTGAGCAAGAGTACCTGAAATCGGAAATCCCAACAGTTGAGTGTCCTGGAGGGAGAAAGTACTCCAGCATTACCTGCCTATCTCTCTCAAACTTCGCTTTGCTTATCAAAACAAACAAGTTGGGGATTCCGCGCGGGCTTTTTAAATTTATTGCGGGAACCCATTACGTAAATATATATGCGGATGTAATTCATTTAGAATTTGCTTTTGCTTGTGTCTTCAGCTGGGCTGAAAAGGCGAACATTTGCTAATAAACCCGATCTCATTCATAATTATTAAAAGAATGTTCATTATTAATATCACTTTTATTCATACCTAAATTTGCATTCTATTTTATTAACATAGTTGGAGCATTGTTCTGATAGCTACCCCGTATGGATTATCATTATGTATAGATATCATACCTTCGCTCACTAACATCATATCTAAGATCTTTATATAAATCACACCTCATACAACAACATTTATATTCACTAATAGGCGAATATAAAATAAAGGGAAGGAAGGAAGGGAGTTTAGGAGAAAGGGTTAAAGATATATATATAAATTAAAATTGTTTTGGTTATGGGCAGTGCTTCAGGTATTCCCTGAATGACTTCACAAAGATAGGCCAGTTAGTGGCCGATCAATATATAATATTAGTTAAAATCTAGTTATTAAATTATATGATAAAATAAATCGATCCCTTAAAACATATATCAATCATCAGCGATTAAAAATGAGTATGCTCATAGGGCCCGCTTAGCAGGAGAATTTAGTTTTTTAGTTATACACTCATAAATGTTAATCTGACTTCCATTAGCAGCTGTAAGAAAGCCAATAGGATCTTCCCTGCTCTGCAGAAGCCCTTAAAATAGAAAATAAACTCCCTGTATCTAACAGAAATAATTTCTTTGAATTAGCGTCATATATACGAAGGAGATATATTAATTGCAAAATCTTTTACATTCGTTTACATTTAAAACTTTGGGAAGCACTTGACGACCATTACACGAAATCTGCGATTTTTCAACCCGCAATCGCAAGTATTTTGGGCTTGAAACTAAAGTCCAGCCCTAATAACTGAACTTTGTCGCTACCCTACGAGTTAAATGTATATCCTTACGCCTGTAAACACTATCTATCGGTAGGAATCAAATGACTTTACTATACCCAAGGATCTGCGGATCTTATCATCTTACACCTGTGTTTTCACCGGACCCGAACCTCTCGTCGAATCCTGAACACCACCACCACCATGGTTTTACTCGCATAGGTGCACGATTCTAGCTCGCGCATTAGCATGTGACAGCACGCGAACACCTGAAGTTGCTTATTATTGACATAGGTGATGCAAAATCTTGTCCATTTAAATTTGTACCCCTATACCGTCTTAAATTATTTTTCGCCGAGTTTGCGTTTGGGGGATAGCTTTCTCCTAATTACGTTCCTATATTGTTCTAAACTTAGTTGTTTCACGTTACAAATTGCTTCCAGGGCGTTAGAAGCCCACACTCTCTTTTACGGAGGGGCTGTAACTCCACCCCCAACTTAATTCCCTGCGAAGGGTAGGGAAGTAGATCCACGCATTGTCTTTGTGATGAGCGCTTGTGCACCAAAGTGAGCAAATCGGTCAGCTAGCAAAGGGGTCGCATCCTTCCAAATCCCTGGAAGGTCGCATCGACGACGCGTGCCCGACTGCGCTCGGGCCGTATAACGACCTCCTGTCCCAGCCAGGAGAGCGACCTCTGTTCCCAACCAGATTAAACCATTAATGAGACAGTCCTATAAATCTAATTGGACTCAGCTGATAGGTATGTCTCCAAACTTTTGAACAGTTCATAATTTACTAGAAATTTTGAGCCCAAATCTGCCGTGCTGAAATGCGTTCTTCTTGTATCGGTTGGGATCACTGCACGGAGCAGGCACATGCGAGTCACAGCATTGACCCGAAAGTCTGCCCGATCAAGGTTGTTGACTTATGACGCCTCCCGTCAACGTGTCGTCGACCATGAGAGCACACTCAGCTTCTTCGGCCAATTTCTGAATACGTACCGCATCCCCTGTCTAAACCGTTAATAACCCGGTACCAGATCCTACAGGTCGAGAACACGAAGAAACATGCTGCTTTTCCATTAAGGTTTTCACTTTTGATCTGTCAGAGGCCCATTGATAAGCTGCGGACTCCTAATCGATGCTTCAATTGCTGTTAAGGTATGCTGGTGGGCTATCTCACCAGGCTTAAGCTCCCTGCTAATAAGGTTCCAGCTTTCTCTTTATCCGAGTGGAGCATAAGTTTCTCGCGTTCAAGGCGATACCAAATTCTTATACGTTTGGTCTTTGTATAGGATAGCTTATACTGAATTATAGCCGAAGGAAGAGAGGACGAGAAGTTGAACTTTTTTCGATATTATCAGACACAAAATATAGGCTAAATAGAAATTCCACTCCAGGAGTATCACACTTTCTGGAAGAGTTAGGGAAGGTCAGGAAGTCAGGGAAAAAAATTGATCAGGGAAAGTCAGAACGTTTTTAGATATGCTGAAAGTCAGGGAAATCCAAAATTAGTCAGGGGAAATTATAAAATTTCAATAACATATGAAAAATGATCATGGACCATGTTGCATATGTTTATGATATCTTTTTTTCCTTACTGTATAATTGTGAATAAGATATGTATTTGATAAGCTGAATGAAAGGATGGGCGAGGAATGACTCCATAAATCTACTTCTATCCTGTTTATTTCTATTTTAGTTCCACTGATACCCCTCACTATTCTTCCATTTTGTTCGTAAGACGGGTTGTTCCAAGGATTCATCCTTTTGAGTTGAAGAGTGATTTGCATTATAGATGTGTTTTAGACCTCGTATGACTTATGACTTATCTGTTTGCACTCTCTCTTTTGCTTTTATAGTTATTTTACTTGTCCTTGGAACAGTGTCTGTTCTTTTGCGAGGCTGGGTTTGCGAGCAGGAAGTGATTTCTCGATTTTTGTGCAGTTGATACGGTATTTACCTTTTATCTCGTTATGTCACGGACAACAATGCAGCTCTCCAAACAAACAAAAAGCTAACTTTTAACGACCAGTGTTGGACGTCAAACCTGAACACCGTTATCAGGTGTTGGGGTAATAGGACCTGATAGTCCTACAGGCCCATACTGTCAAAGTATGTAAAAAGAACTTTGATCTAGTCTCACCAGCACGCTGCGGACCCACAACTGGTAGTTTCACATTCAAGAGGCGGCTAGAAGAACCATACTCGTGAGCGCCGCATTTCGAATTTAATCAAAACTCAGCAGGACATCATAACCCATCATCGAAAAACTTTTTCGTTACGTGTTCTAATAATACAAAAATATTATCTTGAAATGTGTGTGCACTGAAAAATTATGCCTTCCATCAACTTCTATCCATACATCAACCGATTGCTAAATGACCCTGAGCTGTTCTATTAGATAACCAACCAAAACCATGTTTTCATTAATCCTGGCTTCATTTTTCACATCAAAGCATGAGGTTACAGAGATCTGAAATAACTATGCGCCACGTTAAAGGTGCGGGATGATACGGAAATATCTCGTAGAGCAGCTCCATTGCAGGATATAGGTGAAGAACATTTAACATATTATGTTGATGTCCAATATTTTGCGGTAGCTCTCACAATTTAAAATGGATCTGCGCCTATAAATGTAATATCTGCACTAACCATGGATTGCTCCCTATTTTTCTAGAAAGCAAAACACAATACACTCACTGTGGCAGTGAGCCTCATCTCTACCCTGTAAAATGAAATTCAAAATACTGTTGGATGGTGATTGTCGCTTTCTCGGTTAAAGAGACTTGATTAGTTTTTTTTCTTCAATAGTACCTGGGAATCAATGTTATGTGTAATTGTGGCAAATTATTAACATTAGGACTGATATTTTCGCATGGAGAGTGGACCAAGTGGAAAGAGGTTCGTCGTAATAAATTAAGAGCAATTTAATGGAGAATCTGAAAAGAAACATAGTCTGATTTCTCAAAAAGAACAGTGCACAATGCGTATTAGATTCTCATGAAAGAACTCATAAAGTTCCCTATCACTCCCAAAAATCGTCTGACAAATTGTAAGAGCTTGACCCATAGGAGGGGTTATTCAAGAACAATCTCAAAAGAGTCAAATAAACAGAACCGCAAAAAGACGAAGAGAATAACTAAAATGTTGAAAAGAAGAAAAATTATCCATCACAGACATCGGTATAAACTTGAAGCCCAGCAAGACGAGAACACACTCCTTAAATACTGAAAAGCTTTTGACTAGAAGTAAGCCGTCCTATTAGCACTCAACAAGCAGCAGTCAAAGTTGAGAGAAAGAAAGTTAACCTAATCCTCCCCATTAGAATCTTTCTGTGATCACAAGTGGACCGAGTTAATTCACCTAGCCTCAGGGGCGGCAAACCCTGCGGCCTCGCCGCACATCATGGCGGCCCTTTGGACCTGTGAAGCTGGCGGCGCTCTTAGTATCGCATACCGCAAGATTTATTTATTACTTGGTATTTTACTAGTTTTATTGTGGAAACCTTAATCAATAACGCTGGGCGTTTAAAGATTACTTTATACAGCTTCATCCGCCAACGCCACATGGCGCATCTATCGAAAAAAAAACAGATAACGAGTAGGAACTGAGAAGAGTCATCTGGAGGAGTTCGCAAATCGGGACTTTGCGACGGAGTCGTTCGCTTTCATATGCTACAGCTTCAGTCATTGGCCTTCGGACTTGTCTCATCTTGCCAGAAAAACTCGAGCACAAAAAGAGAGAAATCAACATTTAGAGAGACACTATTTACTAAAAAACATTACTCGTTTGCTAAGTAAATAAATATCCGAGGCGGCCGAAACAAAATCCTTGTCGTCACGAGTCCAAAAACAAAAACAGCAATCAGGTTCCATGTTAAGTAACTGGACGCAACCTACAAGTAATGTTAATCTGGCAAGCTTCGGGGTATCATTAGAAATTGCACAAAAAGGCAAACCATTCACAGATGGTGAGTATGTCAAAGATTGCTTCATACGTGCATCTGAAAAACTGTTTTGTGATTTCAAAAACAAACCAGAAATCTTGAAAAAATCAAAGATTTCCACTGATCCGCCTCTAAACGACCGAACGGCGCAGTATCAAGATAGAATAGCCTACAAATGTCGTAAATGTAGACGCAGTTATCTATCGCACGCGTGGAAGCATATTCGAAGCGCTATTCCCTCTCATGCCTCTACTCACGGTTGCTATCTAGACTTGTAGCTCTTGTGCGACATCGAAAGTACCACGCGAACAAGGTGTCCCTTCTTTGTCAGTATATGTCATTCCCAAGTCCAAAAGAAGCAACCTTTCTTAGGATTGCTACAGCCCTTCGCGAATCTAGAGGGGACGTTGGATAGCGAATGCCGCTCGCGAAACGCAATGCGCATTGAATACAGATGCTAGAGCGATCGATCTTTAGCATAAAATCGTCATAATACAACTGATGTACTCCAGAAGTTATCGACAAGGAAAAACAACATTAAAAGCGGGGCCAACAACGATTCTGAGCAGCAAGAATACCAGCGAAATTATTACGTTTCACTGCATAATAACACACCAAGAAGCGCTTTGTGCCCAACCATTTCCGGCCGAAATAGTTGAGGTCATGAATTAACTGGTAATCAATTGTTAAACAGCATTTGTCAAAGCACTCTACCTCGTCAGTTAAAGAATTCGTTAAATCACGAAATCGGAGTACTCAGTATCCGACCTCCTTCTTCTACAATAAAGTGCGAGTCTTCCAAAGGTAAGGTGTTGAAACGTTTTCCTTTGTGCTTGAATGCAAGAAGTATAATAATCCTAAATGAAAAAGGCATTTATCACCCTGAATTAGAGAACGACAAATTCGGATTGCAAAAATCTTACTTTAGTGGTGGAGAATCACAGCAAAATTAAATGGGCTGAATCTAAAACTGCAAGGAAAGGGAAACCCCAGCCTGTATGTTTTGGTAGAAAGATTGGTTGTTTTGACAGAAAAATTAATTCTTTTTGCAGAAGCGACCTATTCAGAGCGCGTAAATTACTCATTTTCAATCAAAGCAATGTTCGCGATAAACCAGTGCGAACTGTTGACACGATACTTGAGCGCAGTATAAAAAATCTATTAAAAGATGAAGTTTGGCTGACAGATTTGAGCAATTTAAAACCAACAAAACCACTCTAGCAAATTCATATTGAATTTTCCTCAACACAAATAGTAACGAAATCCACATTGAATCATTTGGAATTGATACTGGATCTTCATAGAAACATGCAGATTGATCCGATTTAAAAAGTTAAAGCTTTGTGGCAGTGAAAATTGTACAAGTTTTGAAGAAGCAAAGTTGAACGAAGCCTCAGC
>JABUQX010088423.1:0-7500 GCA_015478945.1 Trachelipus rathkii
ATGTGAAAATACTCGTTTGCGCTTAGCACATCTATCGCTAAATATTTTTCAGCTAGAAAATTGCTCCGTAATGCTATACGGGAATGATTACTCTTACTCGACGAGCAAAGCGGGGCTTTCATCAGAAACGGAAAGTGCGGCTATACCTTCCTTAGGTCTCCTTCTACTGATAATCTTATACTGCGGCCTCTTGCCAAAAAACTCTCCACAACTTCTGTAAATCTGTCCTTTTCCTTCCTCTTATTCGATCTGAATGTTCTGTTGCTAACTCTCCAACTGAAAGGGCCAATCTCCTTCGGCCTCCTATTTTTCCTCTAACTCAAACCCTTGGACGATTCTGGCATTTCCTCTTCCTCCTCCTTTCTCTCTCAGGTGTCCTATGCCTTTGCTTTGAGCATTATCATTTTTGATCGTGTGCATGGGTCCTAAAATCTATGAACGTTAGGAAGGCGGGTGGCCCGGATGCATTCCTTCCTCCGAGTTTTTTGAGGGAGTAGTGCTTCCGTTGCTGGCCCCTCCTTCTCGTTCAACTATATTCTCTATTGCCTCAATACTAGCACTTTCCCTCAGTGTGGAAAGCGCGGAATATGTTGTCCAAACCTCGATACGTATCACAGAAAAAAAGGAATGCCACTCTGATTCCTTCTCTCAGAAATATAGCGTGCGAACCTGTACATTATTCGTAATCTAAGCGTCTTTCGAACACGCTGTACTCAGACTCTCAATCTTCTTAAGAGCACCTATATCTGGATTCGTAACATTCCCATTCTTTCGGATTCGCCAGTACGGTCTTTCGGCGCTGACAGCATGTGTTAACTACTGTTGAATACTTTTCCTACTAACTAAGATTTATGGTTTTCCACCTCAGCGATTAGCCGGTGAGACGCGACCCCAAGGCCCTGATTGACATTACTACCAAAAGCATTTGAGCTCAAGTGTGTAATTGGTGCACGCGTCATGCTCTCTAAGACTACCCATGCTTGGATTTCTCGGCTGCTCTGCGTTTGCTTAGACTTATGTTTCTAGCTTTAAACTTTTCAAATCGCTCATTAATCGGTCTGTTGTTGCATGGTGGCGGAGTCTTTATCTCTTTTTACTGTCAAATTAGTGGTGTTTCCTCAGAGGTTTCTGTTGTTATCCCCTACTTTATTCAATGCTTTTCATTAATGATCTTCTTCGTCTGCACACTACTCACTCCACTTCAATAGTGCCCGATGTACTACGTACTCCATGTCTTCTTCAATCTTCAAATTTAATTTCAATCTTCGTCGCATTCTAATATCTTTAGAAATTGCCTCTCGTGTTCTTAACTTCCGATTCCATATTCTCGCCTTGTATCTGGACCTAGAATTTCCGGTTAATGAGGTCGTCGGCAACCTTGTTGAAATTCAAAGATTCTTTAAGGAAACCCTCAACTTATCTACAAATCTCCTCTCTCTTTATCTAGACTTTCACTATCTTGTTCGATTCGGTTCTCTCGTCTCTTCCTGTTGACAATATAAACTAAACATCCTTCGTCTTAACATAAACAAAAAAGTCTTGGAAACCCCGTCACATCACAATGGTTGCTTAGGGGGCCTCAAAAAAAAACTGGGAAGTCTGTTTAGACTGCGAGGAGACTTTTTTCTCTTCACAGTTACTTTCCAGTTATACAAGGGTCTCATCCGCCTTTGTATGGAGTACTGCTATCTCATATTCTGGGTGGGCTATCAGGTTTCACCCCGTGCTAATCTATTGTCCGGAAATAATGTCAGTTCAAAAGAGTCTACAATAAGACTGTGTAATAAAGCTGTCCTGTACTTTCTTCACTTTTCACTTGAACCCTCTATCTTTGCGCTGCGATAGTTGGAGGCTTTATCTCTTATTTCTAAGCTAGGTAGCCGTATGCGACAGAGTGTCTCGTGGGACTTTCCCACTCGCCCCGTGCCGGCCTTTCCTATTACGCTGCGTCTCTTCGCCCTAATCACAAGTGGAAAGGGGTTGCGTTGTGTCGGCACCATGATGTCTTTGTGTGAATGTTGAGGCTAACTCCACGCTCTCTCTCAGCGTAGCCGTCCTACCTTTCTATTCCGTGGCACACCTCTGTTCTGTGGAATTCTCCTTCCATCTTCTGTGTTTCTATCAATTTAATCTCCCTCACTTTAAAGCCCTCGTCTGTGCTCATCTGCGTAATTTGCTTTAGTTGAAATTTTGTTGAGCTTTGTAACAACCCCTCCTTGAATAGGGCTTGGCCCGTGATGAGTGTTGGTGATAACTGTAATATATAGTAGTATATATATATATATAATTATATATATATATATATATATATTATATATATGTAAGATAGCATTAGAGAATAGAAGATATATACATATTATAATTTACTGGTGAATAATAAATATATATAAACTCAGGTATATAGGATAATAATGAACTTATTGATATAGTATATAGTTATATATATATATATATATATATATATATATATTACTGTTGCAATATACCGTATATTTTAAATACTAGATATAGTTGAATATTAAAAAATTTAAAAAAAATATAAAAAAATAAAAAAAATATAAATAATAAAAACAATCTAAATATACCATAAAAATTGATACTCTAATATAAAACATAAAAAAATAAAATAATCATATATATTATATATATGTATTAGTATAAATCATATATATATCATATATAAATTATATTTATTATATATAATATACTATCTTAATAAGGCTTGGACTATATACTATATAATATATATTAATATATATTATATACAGGCTGCACAAGGTACATCTATTTCAAAATATTCTAATACCGTTCGATTTAGGAGAGATTTAAAAGTTTTTATAAATGCTTTATAAGCTTTTAAAAAAATCGAAGAAAAAAAAATCAGAGAAAAAAACAACGAAACAAAACATATTTTATCGAACTCTCTCTAAATGTTAATTGAGGTCATTAACTTAACATAAATCGTTTTTTAACATTTAATAAGATCTTCCCGTCTCCCTTATTCAAAGAATACTTTTGTGGGAATTTTACCTTACGAAGCTAATATCATCTTTCTGAACTTACTTATGATAACGGGAAGACGGGGTTTTCTACAAGTAATACTCGGCGTATATGATTGCCATTCCCTTAAGAGCGATTTAACATACACAATCAACGATAATCTCAACTTTAATTATTTTATCAGTAGTTTTAATATACAAATTCAATTTGTAAATGAAATTATGAAAATTATAAAATTAAAAATTATTTTAATATCTTAAAATAAGGTCGCAAAATTTTATTAAGTTATACTTCATTTTTCATTTTTCCCTACATGTTTTTGGAGGAAAAAATCTTTGATATAAATATGACTAATATATATATATATAGTGATATTATATCTAATATATATATCATATATATTAGTATATTACTACGGTAGTAAGTATCAAACATAAAACTATATATATATATATATATATATATATAAATATATTATATATATATATATTATTAGTTACATAGTTATATATATAAAAATACCATAAAGATTAGTATTTTAGATTGACTCAGTGATAGAAAAAAAAGTGATATTTGGAACCACATTTAATTATGATTTTTTCTTTAAAAAAAAAGTATGAACCAAACCAATTTACCAGGAAATTCGTGACAAACAATAATTTGGTTATAATTAAGATGTGAATCACATTACATCATTTATAAATGCTATTACAAATTTTTATATTTTCATCAGTATATATTATTTTCAGATGTAAAATAGTTATTAAGGAGCTGATTTGATGACATATTTTTTACTTGATAATATAAAACAAATGAATTAGGATAAATCAGTCGAGTCAGGAGACAGAAATACAGAACAGATGATTTTACTCATTAATTATCAAGAGCCTTAGTCGAAAGGTAAAATATTTGAAAGACTCCAAATCATAGATGTAAGAACAAAAACATCATTTCACAATTAAGCACAATAACTGCCTTTGGCTGAAAATTGAACATCAGAAATGTAAAAGGGAAAGGAATTCATTAAAACAATAAGCTCAAACACATGAGTTTCATTAACAATAAGCTCAAACACCTGAGTTTCATTAAAACAATAAGCTTAAACACATGAGTTTCATTAACAATAAGCTCAAACACCTGAGTTTCATTAAAACAATAAGCTCAAACACATGAGTTTCATTAACAATAAGCTCAAACACCTGAGTTTCATTAAAACAATAAGCTTAAACACATGAGTTTCATTAACAATAAGCTCAAACACCTGAGTTTCATTAAAACAATAAGCTCAAACACATGAGTTTCATTAACAATAAGCTCAAACACCTGAGTTTCATTAAAACAATAAGCTTAAACACATGAGTTTCATTAACAATAAGCTCAAACACCTGAGTTTCATTAAAACAATAAGCTCAAACACATGAGTTTCATTAACAAAAAGCTCAAAACACCTGAGTTTCATTAAAACAATAAGCTCAAACACATGAGTTTCATTAACAATAAGCTCAAACACCTGAGTTTCATTAAAACAATAAGCTCAAACACATGAGTTTCATTAACAATAAGCTCAAACACCTGAGTTTCATTAAAACAATAAGCTCAAATAAAACAATAAGCTCAAACACATGAGTTTCATTAACAATAAGCTCAAACACCTGAGTTTCATTAAAACAATAAGCTCAAACACGAGTTTCATTAACAATAAGCTCAAACACCTGAGTTTCATTAAAACAATAAGCTCAAACACATGAGTTTCATTAACAATAAGCTCAAACACCTGAGTTTCATTAAAACAATAAGCTCAAACACATGAGTTTCATTAACAATAACTCAAACACCTGAGTTTCATTAAAACAATAAGCTCAAACACATGAGTTTCATTAACAATAAGCTCAAACACCTGAGTTTCATTAAAACAATAAGCTCAAACACGAGTTTCATTAACAATAAGCTCAAACACCTGAGTTTCATTAAAACAATAAGCTCAAACACATGAGTTTCATTAACAATAAGCTCAAACACCTGAGTTTCATTAAAACAATAAGCTCAAACACCTGAGTTTCATTAAAACTAAGCTCAAACACATGAGTTTCATTAACAATAAGCTCAAACACCTGAGTTTCATTAAAACTGTAGGATTATTGATGTATTTATTCATTATGTAGCTCCGCACTAATTTTATGTTATATGTTTATTTCTTTTATGTTCTGTCTACAATTAACTATCAGACGAGAAGGTTGTTTATTTATTCCTACAAGCTATCCGGGCTAAAGAGAGAAATTCAAGATGACTTCGAACAGCTTAAAAATTTTTGACGTTGTAAAGCCTTTTGACGGCGTGGGAGATTTAGAGTCGTGGATTCTGAAAGTCGAACTGGTGGTCAAAACCCAAAAGTTAAAAAATGAGGAATCATTGCTGCCGATGTTACTAGAGAAAGAGGCTTTATCGGTTTATTTGGAACTTAGTGAGGAAGAGAAGTTGTCTGCAGAGGAAATCAAGAAAAAATTAAGAAAAGTATTCGGGGAAGACCCATTTGTTGCTTTCAGTCAGCTGTGTGCTAAGAGATGGAGTGGTGAAAACATAGAGGTTTATATGAATGAGATCAAGAGGCTAGCTAGGAGTGCTAATGTTGGGGGAGAAACATTGCTGAAGAGATTATTTGTTAACGGTCTTCCTGAAAAAATAGCAAAGGAACTAAGAGCAAAGGAAAACATAGAAAGTTGTGGTTTAGAGGAAATATTAAGTAGAGCAAGGGCAGTTATCACTTCGGAAAATATATGTAATTATGGAGCAAGTGCGATAAAGAAAAAAGATTATTTTAAAAACAATCAAGAAATCGCCTGTTATGGTTGCGGTGGTAGGCATCTAAGAAGAAACTGTAGGTGGAATAATTCACAATGTTTCTCATGCGGAAAATGGGGCCATATAAGTAGGATGTGCAATTCGATACTAGGGACGAATCAGGGAAGAGTAAGGGGATATTGTGCTGGAAACATTCCTTTAAGAAGTGCCTTCACCGGATTGCCTTTTATAAATGTAAAGATTAATGGCGAGTGGGTAACGGGCTAGTAGATTCAGGCTGTTCAAAGTCTTTAATTTCAAAAAAATTAGGAAGTAACGCGAAAGGTGGAGATAAAATTATAAGCATTGATGGGAGGGCAGTGGAAACAGTCGGCAGAGGATCGGTGCTTATTGAAATCGAAGGGGTGGAATTTGAATTTGAAGTATTGGTGTTAGAGAAGATGATGAGGAACATCGATGTCATCCTTGGTATTGACGTTATATCGAAGTTTGGTGGGGTGACGATAAAAGAAAATAGCATTAGTTTCGGGATTGAAAGCTTGAAGAGAAAAAACAAATGTTATGAGAAAGAAGAAGCCATGAAGTATAATGAGTGTTGTGAAATTAATGATAAAGATTTCCTTGGTCATTTTAACGGTGATTTTTGGAGTATAAAATGGAAATGGAAAGATAAGGAGCCATGTTTGAAGAATAAAATGAGGTCGTTTAATAAACATTTGAAAAAGGAGGTGAAAGATAAATTCGATGAGGAGGTGATGAGATGGATAAAGGAGGGGATTTTGGTAGAATGGAATGGTGATGAAGAGAATGGCTTATTGCCGCTAATGGCGGTGGAACAAATCAACAAAAGCAAAGTTAGGCCCGTTTTAGATTATAGAGAATTGAACAAATTCGTGTCGTGCCACACCGGTGATGAAGTTGGAGTATGTGATGAATCGGTAAGGAAATGGAGAAAGATAAGAGGAGGGAGAAAATTGGTCGATTTGAAAGCTGCTTATTTGCAGATAAGAGTCGACAAGAGTCTTTGGAAGCATCAACTAGTGAGTTTTAGAGGAAAAACGTACTGCTTGACGAGACTAGGATTTGGTCTGTGCAGTGCCCCGAGGATTATGACGAAGATCTTAAGAATAGTGAGGGAAAAGGACAGGAGAGTTTTTGAGGGGACGGAATCATACATCGACGATATATTGGTAAATGAAGAAGTAATTGAGGCGGAGGAAGTTAGGAAACATCTTTTGAAATTCGGGTTAGTGTCAAAGGATACGGAGGAGGTTGTTGGAGGAAGAGTTCTTGGGATGAGAGTGTTCAATGGAAATAATGGAAAGATAGAATTTAGAAGGGGGAATGATTTGCCAAAAATTGATGAAATTTTGAAGATTTCAAGGAGGGAGTTGTTCTCAGTCTGTGGAAAGTTGATTGGGCATTATCCAATCGCGGGATGGTTAAGGGTGATTTGTAGCTTGTTAAAAAGGATCGCGGAAGGAAAGAAATGGAGTGATGATATCGGAAGAAAATGCAATGAATTGTTGGTCAAAGTTGTGAAAGAGGTGGAAACAAATGATCCTGTGAAAGGAGACTGGTTCGTGGGCGACTCAAGTAGGGGGAGGATATGGTGCGACGCCAGCAATTTAGCGTTGGGAGCGATCTTGGAGATAGATGGGAAAACAGTAGAAGATGCTTGCTGGCTGAGGAAGAAGGCAG
>JABUQX010088423.1:20000-26771 GCA_015478945.1 Trachelipus rathkii
AGAGTTGACCTCATAAACTCAATGAGGTGAGGGAAAACTCTTCTATAGAAAAGTATCACTCTCGTATCAAACCAAGAAAGTTCGCCCACGAAAGTTCGATCTGCCTCTGATTTTACACTATGCTTTGAAGTTAGTACGAAATGGTCGACAGGGAAAATTATCGACATTTGTTAAAAAAAAATCTGATTATTTAGAGTTTCTCTAATGAAATCCAAGCCAAAACGTAGCCCTAACCAAACTTAACCTAACCTAACCTAACCTACCTAACCTAACCTAACTAACCTAACTCTAACCTAACCTAACCTAACCTAATTAAGATTTGGTTAGGCTACGTTTTGCTGGATTCATTAGAGAAACTCTAAATAATCAGATTTTTTTTTAACAAATGTCGATAATTTTCCCTGTCGACCATTTCGTACTAACTTCAAAGCATAGTGTAAATCAGAGCAGATCGAACTTTCGTGGCGAACTTTCTTGGTTTGATTCCGAGAGTGATACTTTTCTAGAAGAGTTTCCCTCACCCTCATTGAGTATGAGTCAACTCTGAATTCAGAATTGTTTTTGAATTCTGGTCAACTGGTAAAAAGTAAGTTAATTTTTTTTAAAAAATATATCTCAAACAACCGTTTTATATTCGCATTTGCATGTGTCCCAGTAAGAATGTGAAACAGGAATTTTTTAATATTTGCGAATGCGAATGCGAGTAAGAATAATCTTTTTTTGATATTCGCGAATGAGAAGAGTGAAAACCATCTCTAGTGCATTTATCATTCATTTCGTTATTCGATTAAATTTTCAAACTGTGCAACCACGGCTACGGAGCAGGTAAATTTTCTTGCCGGCTCCGGCTCAGGCCCTTTCCCTAAAATTTCAATGCTCCGATTCCATCATTTTAAAAATATGTAGCACAGTCTTTAAACTCCCCGCCTCCTCCCTGCCGAACCCATTTATTTAATAGCAAAAAATTTTTTTTGTTTCAGCTCCAGCTCAGCTCCCAACTCAAACCTAAACAAAAAAGTTCAACTCTGACTCAGGTTCACCAACCAAAAATTTTACGGGATTTGCTCCGCTGCCTGTGTGGACGAATCAAATGTACTTTTAATCAACGGCTGAAACAATCTTCTTGGTCACTAAAGGGCTTTTGTGCGTTTGTACGGTAATCTCTTAAAAATAATAATAAAAAATAATAATAATAATAATATAATATAATAATAAAATAATAATAAATAAAATAATAAGAATAATATAATAATAATAATAATTTAATAAATTAATAATATAATAATAATAAATAATATATAATAATAATATTAATATAATAATATAATAATAATAATAATAATAATAATAAATAATAATAATATAAAATAATAATAATAATAAAATAATAATAATAATAATAATAATATAATAATAATAATAATAAGAAGAAGAGAAAAGAAAAAGAAGAGAAGAAAGAAGAGAAAAGAAGAAAGAAGAAGAAGAAGAAGAAGAAGAAGAAGAAGAAAGAAGAAGAAGAAGAAGAAGAAGAAGAAGAAGAAGAAAGAAGAAGAAGAAGAAAGAAGAAGAAGAAGAGAAGAAAAAGAAGAGAACAGAACTACAAAACACCGACTAGCAAAGACTTACAGTCCACTCAAGGCTAGTCTGAAGGAAGATGAGGTCACCGGCTAGAACGTTATAATTAACCCTCTACACGGAACTCCAAAACTGTTATTACAAAAATTATTGAAGTGTGATCAGAGATGTCACCAGGCTTAGATGTAGAAATATACCCTCTAAGTGGTGGACATCAAAACTGTTATTACAAATTAAGACGATAGTGTGATCGGAAGGTCACCGGCTTAGAACGTTAGAATAACCCTCTAAGTGGTGGACATCAAAATTGTTAATACAAAATATATGATAATGTGATCGATGATGTCACCGGCTTAGAACGTTATAGAAATAACCCTCTAAGCGGTGAACATCAAAGTTATTTACAAATTAAGATGATAGTGTGATCAATGCGACCACCGACTTAGAGCGCTAAGACCAGCGTAAACATTTGCGTAAATTTACCTCTAAAAGGGTAAACATTAAAAACTGTTCAATATAGTTTCGGAGACCAAATTCCTTTTAAGATGTACTTAAACAATTAATCCATTGGCTCCCAATAGGCGTCGTTTGGTTGCTTAGTAATGTGTTTAATAAAGTAAGAATTCCTTTGAGTTGAAAATTCAAGCAGGAAAAAATCCTAAAAAAAGAAGAAAAAGAACAAGAAATAAATAACTCAACAGAGTCAGTGGTCATCAGAATAATGGGAGAAGAAGAAAAGAAAGAAGAAGAATAAAAAAAATTGCAGACAAAACATGAACCAACCCAGACGAATTTGAAAAAGCTAAAGTATTTATATACAGTCCAGGTTTTCAACATATGCACTCAAAATCTTGTAAATTATGAATATATATATATTTTTATATAAAAGAGTATATATATATATATATATATATATATATTAATATATATATATATATATTTATATAGTATATTATATATATATATATATATATATTTAGATTATCTGTATGTGTGTATTTGTGTGTATGTCCATAAGAGAGAGAAATACATGAGCTTTCACCTCCAAATGACGAAGTTAAATCCCAATCCGACATTAAATTTAACTGGAAGATAATAGGTTACTCACAATACTGAAGGAAAGGAACAAACATTTAAATGCCTTAACAACGCAGAAGAGTCTTTGACGTTTACGAAATGGATCAATTAAATTTTAAACTGTAGTACGATCTGTGTAGGAGTATCGTTGTACAGATTTCTTATAATATTATATAGTATATATAGTTATATATATATTATATATAATATTATATATATATATATATATATATATATTATATATATAATATATATATATAATATATATATTATATATATATATATATTATTTATATAATATATAAATATATATATATTATATATTATATATAATATAATATATATATATATATATATATATATAATATATAAATTAATATATATATATATATATATATATATATATATCAGTTGGTTAGTGATACATGCGTTGGTGATAGGCTTTCTGAATAGGTGCAAAAGTACTGTATCTCGATAGTGAAGCTGTGTAAGAATAAATTGAGTACAAGGTGAATGGTTTTAAACATTAGTAGTAAAGTGAGGCAGAGATGTTGTAACTGTTTGTTGCTATTTAATTATGTTTATTAATTGAGTGTTGAAAAGAATTAGAGGTAAGGTGGTTAGGAGAGGGGGTTAACAAATGAGAATAAAAGAAACCGTGTGTTCACATGCATAAAGGAGCCTCAGCCCACTTGTGAGACCAATTTCGCCAATTTCTAGACGTACGTATATTATTAACGTAACCTTAATTGTTATATTGGATGCGAGCAATGAGTAACATGGACATCACTTAGTCGCCGATTCACCCTTAGATTATTATTTTTGGGGTCCACCTCAAATCACCCATACGGAGACCCTGTCCCTAATGGTCGTTACTCTTCGCCAATGTATATTGATGATGAGCCCACGATTCGTCGGCAAACGGGAATCTTCCTAAGCATTGTATTATTTGTTGATACTAGAGCAGTAGAAAGTATTCAGTGCCCTATATCTCCCTCTACTGAGTATTTCCCCGATCTAAGTGCATTTAAAAGAAATATTCTCACACTCACTGTGTTCATAAAATCACAGAGTTTGGTCGGTTAAAATACTTACTATCACATATATAAATATATATAATTATATATATTATATAATATATATATATAATATATATATATATATATATATATTATATATATATATATATATATATATAATATATATATATATATAGCTATATAATTTTATGATATCAAAGCTGTCAATAATTTTTAAAATGGTTCTGAAACATTCAACATAAAATATAAAACATAGTTTTACAATATTTAAATCTATTGAATATTTCTATCTATATATTTAATCTAAATAATAACTAATATATATAATATATAATATAGTATATATATATAATATATATTCATATATATATATATATATAATATAATATATATATATATATATATATATATATATATATATATATATATATATATATATATATATATATATATATATATATATATATATATATATATATATATTTACATATTGGGGCGCCTCAAGAGCAGAACCCTATTCAAGGAGGAGGTGGACTCAATTATATATATATATATATATATATATATATATATATATATATAATATACTTTATATATTGTATCTAATATACAAAATATTTATATATACATATCTGTCAATATATATATATATAATATAGTATAATATATATATATATATATATATATATATTAGGAACCGACCGGGGCCCCGGCCCCGGCCCCGGCCCCGGCCAACCCCGGCCATTTTTAGCGACCCCGGCCCCGGCCCCGGCCCCGGCCAAAAATCAGGAAAAACCGGGGTTTTCTACCGGGGTTAACTGTAAATTTACACTAAATAATAGAGGGTTAAATCAAACAAATAAAAAAATATATTTTAATTCCATTACTCCTTTGTTATAAATTGATGCAAAATATATAAACATACCTAAATATAATCAATTTTTTTTTTGGTATTTACTATGATTTCAAATTAAAATTGAGGCCAAATTATAATTTTTCCGAGTTTTTAACATAAAAATATTCGAAATTTGATATATCAAACGAATTCGGAAAAGGAAATAAATATAATTGTTAAAATATTAATGTATTTATTTATTTAAAGTAAATATCTTCAAGAAAATCAAATATTTTCCGAAATCTCTTTTCAAAATTATTTATTTAATTGAATTAATATATATATATATATATATATATATATATATATATATATATATATATATATATATATATATATATATATATATATATATATATATATATATATATATATATATATATATATATATTTACAGTTGTCACCACCACTCAACGGCAGAGCCCTATCAAGGAGGGGGTGTTTACACGCCTCAGAAGTCAACAACTAAATTAAATTACGCGATGAGCACAGACGCAGGCTTTAAAGTGAGGGAGATTAAATTCAGCAGGAAACACAGAAGATGGAAGAGAATTCCACAGAACAGATGTGGCAGAAAAGAAGGAAGCACCGCAGCGAACTAGCCTGGAGTTACCTACATCAACACAAAACTCATGTGCAACACAGCACCCCTAGTTCCTACGAGGCGCGACGTAAAAGGTGGACGGTACACGAGTGATAATCTCACTCGAGCACCTGCCCGCTGCGGTCCTATATGAAAGAGTAAAGCACCAATCATCGTGCCGCAAAAGAATAAGGTCAAGGGAACTGGAAAGTATAGAACAGTTAATAAGCCTTTTGGCCTTTTGACTCGACCCTATCCAAAAGACGGTGAAACCAGAGCCCCCCAGATATGAGAGCAGTACTCCATACAAGGGCGGAATGAGGCCTTGTATAGCTGGAGCAGCTGATAAGGGTAAAAGATTCTCCCATTCTAACAGAATTCCCAGCTTCTTTGAGGCCGCCCTAGCAACAATTGTGATGTGAGGTTTCCAAGACATTTTTTGTTTATGTTAAGGCCAGGATGTTTATATTGTCACAGGAGAGACGAGAGAACTGTCGAAAGAGATAGAAATATTGGAAGGTGTTCTAGTAGTAGTGCGTATTTGGTGAAGTGAAGGTTGAGTGTGTTTGAAAGAGATTGAATTTCACAGGTTCAGACGACCCACCCGGAAATTCTATCCAGATCAGCGAGAATAGAAATCGAAAGATTAAACGAGAGCAATTCTAGAAGTAAAAGAAGGAGGAGATTTAAAATGAGTTGAAGAATGAAGGGTCGAGTCATCGGCATATGAGTGAATAGAGTTAGATGTGCAGATGAGAAGATCATTAATGAAAAGAAGAATAAAGTAGGAGATAAGACGAAACCCTGAAACACCACAATTGACAGAAAAGGAAGAAGAAGTCGGCCCATCAACAACGGCCGATATTGAGCGATTTGAAACGAAAACTAGACATAAGTAATCAAAGAGAAGGAGGAAACGCAAAGGAGGAGCCTGGAGAGCAGTGACACGTGCCACCCAGTCAAATGCTTTGATATGTTAAGGCCACCAACGCAAGTCTCCCGTAGTCCTAAGGGCGGAAACGCATAAACAGCAAGATAGGAAAGTATAAATCGCCATAGACTCAAGCGATGAAAGCCGTACTGGCTATCGGAAAGAAGTGAATGAGATCCAGATGATCTAAGAAATAGAGAGTGAGAAGGGTTTCAAAGATCTTAGATAGAATACAAGTAAGAGCTATAGGGCGATAGTTAGAGGATCAAAGCGGCTTCCTTTATTCGGATTGCTGGACATATACGTACTTACAACAATAAGGCAAGGTTCAATATTGAGACATAGAGAAATAGTTGAACGAGGCGGGAATAGCACGGAACACACTCCCTCAAAACTTCGGAGGAATGCATCCGGGCCACCCACTCTTCCTAACGTTCGTAGATTTCAGGAGCCCATGCACCCGATCGAATGTAATCACAGGAAAAGGCATAGGACACCTGAGAGGAGAAGGAGAGGATGAGGAATGCCAGAAACGTCCAGGGTTGAGTTAGAGGAAAATAGGAGGCCGAAGAGATTGGCCTTTCAGTTGGAGAATTAGCAACAGAACAAAGCGAATAAGAGTAGGAAAGACAGATTTACAGAAGTTGTTAGAGATGTTTTTGCAAGAGGC
>JABUQX010088424.1:10000-12500 GCA_015478945.1 Trachelipus rathkii
TTTTTTTTTTAGTTTACTTCTTTTACTTTGTTATTGAACAAGTTTCAATATGCCAGCTGTTCATCATCATCATCATCATCATCATCATCATCATCATCATCATCATCATCATCATTCGATCATCATCATCATGGGCTGTTTCTGGTTTCCTCAGAAACACTCACCAGAAACACCGAACCACTTAGATGAGCATTCTAGCGACATAAATAATGGTTCCTCAGGAATTACTCACCAGAACTCCGAGACCATGAATGACATTTCTACTCTAGACATATATTAATGATAGCGTGAACCCCAAACCAGCTACCACCATCCTGTTAAGTCACTTTTACGAACGGCAGAGCGTTTTACGTTGAGGAAATTCAAAATTTTAAGATGTATTTTTTAAAACGAATTTTATTTTTTTTCAACTATATCGAATATTTTTTCATTTTTTTAATACCTGATTCATTTATATTATTTTGCAGTACCTCCAATTTCCCAAACAAGCAAAGCCCCCTCAGCACGTGCAAAAGAAACCCAATTTAAAAATAATGATTTACTGTATTTAACTTCTGACATTATATGCCATTACGTACGAATAAAATGCTTAATTAGGATTACCATTGTATTGTGTTTTTAACGATTATTTAGATTACTTTCATAAAAATATATTAATAATAAAAACCCAGTAATATATAAATAGATATATAATATATTATAATATATACTATATATATATATATTATATATATATATATATATATATAATATATATAATACTAATATATATATTTATATTATATATATAAGTATATATAAGTAATATATATATGTTATATATATATATATATAATATATATAATAATATCATAATATTATATATATATATAATATATATATATATTATATATATATATATATATATAATATATATATATAACGGGAGAGAGAGAGAGGAGAGAGATAGAGATGAGAGGAAGAGACGAGAGGAATAAGTAACGAGATGGAGAGAGAGGAGAGAAGGGAGATGGAGGAGAAGAGGGGATCGAGACGTGAGGGAGAGAGAACGAGGGAGAGGAGATGTAGAAGAATCAATTTTTTCTACTATATATATATATATATATATATATATATATATATAATATATATATAATTATATAATAATATATATATATATATATATATATATTAATTATATATACTACTATTATATATATATAGATATATATAATGGATAAAAAAAAAAAATTTAAGTATAGAAGATATGGTTAACTATTTTAAATTAAATGTGTATCGAAAATTATGTATTACTTGTACATTTTCTATGTTAAATAAATAGTTATATTCTTTCAGTCTTAGTTTATTATTGAAAATGGCCATTTTCTTTCCTTTTAGATTGTAAGGTATTATGCTGAATTGAAACTGGCTACCACCTACCATAACATGACATCCCACTTCATCAACGTTATGCGAAATTGCTGAGTAAAAACCATCCAATAATAAAAGGAAAATCACTGGTGCCTCATCGTTCAAAAAAATTTACAACCACCTCTGAAGGGAGATGAAAGTGGTACTACTAGTGGTACTACCAGAGATGTTCCTATGGTACCTAAAATTATATTTCGTCGAAATATTATTGGAACTATTTCGTCTAACAAGACAGGAGGAAGTTCAAAAGAGGAAGAGGTTGAAAATGGTTATTTGACGGACGCAACTACGTTTAAATCTCGGATACCCGGATGTTTGTAAATGAACAATTAAAGGAGCAAGTAGTTCGAGAAAGAGATCAACATGATGGAATCTAATAAATTGTCTTAAATATATTCCTTAGATAGTAGTTTTAGTGGTTGAATTATTCCATAATGGTTAGACTCATTTATCAATGATTAGGCTCTTTTGTTGAGCACTCACGACTCAACACTCACACACCTACACACACACACACACGCACACACACATACACACACACACCTACACAAACACACACACACACACACACAAACCATAGGGAACGATGCACAAAAAGTTCTGATCGAATTATTCTACTAAGTTTTTTGTTGTTTTTGTTTTCCTGGGACGATTTTTACATGGTTAAGCCTTGGTAGATTTTTTACACTCAAAATCTGATTCTCCTTTTAAAAAAATAGGAATTTAGTAATTTTTTTTATTTATTTATTTTATCTATTTTTATTATATTTTTGGTGGCAAATGTTAGCATCTTCGAGGAAATTATATATATAGTATATATATATATATATATATATATATATATATATATTATATATATATATTATAATATATATATAATAATATATATATATATAATATATATATATATTAATATTATATATATAATATATGATATATATATATAGTTTATTGCCACCGGAACCTCTGTCCATGAACTTGGGAAGGTTTCATTACCTACACCTGTCATAGGGTCTTGGCCAGGGGAAATTGTGTTTACATGTATCCTCCTAACCAAGTTCATTATAAGGCTTAAGATTATCTAACTTAT
>JABUQX010088425.1:0-30969 GCA_015478945.1 Trachelipus rathkii
AAATGAATTCGAAAAACTTTTAGGGTTGAAAGTTAGCGAATTTGAATGATATAAGTTGGTTGTGGAATTTTTTTGATAAATAATTAATAAATTATTTTTTTTAAGCCCCAGATGGGACTTTCAGTAATAGAAATTTAGAATAATTAATTATTAATAATAATTGATTTAATAATAATAATAATAAATAATAATTTAATAATTTAATAAAATTAATAATTAATTTTAAATATAATTAATAATAATAATTCAATTGATAATACATAATAATAGTAATAATTAATAATTAATAAATAATTTATTAATTAATAATATTAATATAAGATTAATATTTCGATAGTAATTAATTAATTAATAATAAGTAATAATAACATAATAATAATAATATTAATTAATAATAATTAATAATAATAATAATAAAATAAATAAAATTAATAATAATTCAATATAATATAGATTATAATAAAATAATAATAATAATAATATTAATAATAATAAGAAAAAGTAAAGTAAAGAAAAAGAAAAAGGAAAAGGAACTTTTTAACAATAGAGAAACAAAAAATAGAAGAAAAGAAAAAAAAGAAAAGAGGGAAAGAGGAAAGAAGGAAAGAGGAAAAAATGAAAAACAGAGAAAAAAAGAAAGAAGAGGAGGGAAAGAAAAAGGAAAAAGAAATGGGACATGAGAAAATGAGGGGGAAAAAGAAGAGAAAGAAGAAGTTGAAATGACGAGCAAAAGAAGAAAGAAAAGCAAGAAAAAAAAAGAAAAGAAGAGAGAAGAAGAACTAAGAAAAAACGAGAACTACAGAACACCGGAACTTAGCAGAAAAGGACTTTTAACTCGAGTTCACTCAACGGCTTAAAATCTGAAGGCGAAAGAGGAAGATGTGGGTCACCGGGCTTTGGTCTAGAAACGTTTTAATACCCCTCACAAACGTGGCCCGTGTTTTTAGAAACCCTCATAAACTTTTATTACAAAAATATTATCTGCAGTAATGATAATAGCTAAGAAAACTACTTGTTTAGAAATGAATCCACCAAGTGCGAGAGACCACATCCCAAAAACTGTTTTTATTACAAAATTAAGGCGAGATTAGTTTAGATGCATCGTATGCATGTACCGGGTGTGCAATAGCCGTTTTTAGAATAATAACCATCTTGACATTTGATGGAGTTGTCGGATGGAAAATAGTTTCCTTATTGATTATATGTGATCTGATCGATCTGTCACCGAGGGCTTAGAACGTTCTTACGTGTAGTAGAAATAACCCTCTAAGCCGGTTGAACATCAAAAGCTGTTATTACCAAATTAAGCGTATGATTAGTATAATCATCGTTGCTGTCACTGCCTTGCCTGTGATCACAATAAGAGCGGACCACCGACCTACCGTGAGCGCGCTGCCGTATATTATGGAGAGGAGGACAGGCGGCTTTTAAACATTGCGTACGGGTAAAGTTTACCTCTTAGGCGGGCGTAAAACATTTTTTAAAACTGCTTGTCAATTCAAATAAAGTCGGCGCTCCAAAATTCTTTTTTTAAGATCGTTACTTCTTTACACACGTCCACATGCGAATTTTTATCAACTTCTTATAATAATTTTTCTATCGAACCATGAAAATCTTTAATGGCTAATCTCTTTTTAAATAAACCGATAAGTTATAAACGCCATAACCTAAATAATTCCCAGACACATTATTTCCCAAATTTTAATTGTTTTTTAACTTCTATTTTTATTTTCACTCAAAAAAAATTGATTCTCAATAGGTTCATTTTGATTTTCACCTTATCATATATTTATCGTATTCGTCTTTTAATAAAGTAAGAATTTCGCGGTATTGGAGTTGTGAAGTTTTCCACAAGCACCAATTTCTTTAAAGTTGTTTTGATCTAACTATTTCTTGATATTTTATAAATCATGTTTTTGCCGCTGTGTTCACTATTTCATAGAGAGACTATTCCACTTCTGCATTACATCGTTAACGTGAAAAAGAAGAGGGGAAGCAAGAGGAGAAAAATTCTTATTGCCTATATTGCTATGCTTTGAAATCATATTCGCTGGCGTTTTATGACAAACAAGTTTTATGCCCAACAATTACTTCGGGACATCGTTAAAATCATTATCTAAAGAATTGCCTGTAAACTAAATATTTTTCAATATTTATTTAAGTATTTTTGAAGAAAAAACTCTTTTTTTTTATTCCCTTTAATTATTAATTTTCCTCTCAAATTCTTTTGTTTAATAAATCAAAACATACACATTCATTCGCGTTAGCTCGTTGGTCGCTCGGTATGACTTACCTCTCAATTCTGGTATTAAATTTTAGTGCCCTCTTTGAATTGTCTTTCAATTGTTTTCTATGGTCCCTTTTTTGAGGTTATGGACTCCAAACTGTAACTTGCGTATTCCAGATAGGTCTAACTAATGTTTTATAATTAAAGAGGAAGTATTTTATATTTTTAGATTTTATATTCTAAGTTCTTGGCAATAAAGCCTAGAGCTTTATTTGCTTTCTTAACAGCTTCAGCACATTTGTTTCGCAAACTTTAAATCCTTATTAATTTATACTCCGAGATCCTTTTCCTCATTGACAACTTTTATAACTGTGTCATCTTATTTGTAATCGTATTCACTGTCCTAGCTCCCAAAATGTTTATAACCTTACCACTTATTCGGTGAATCATTAAAAATTATCATGCCACTGTTTTTTTGACCAATTTACCAATCTTGTTTAAGTCGCTTTGGAGTAGTAGTGAGTGATTGTCGTTTTCTTACCAGATTATGCGATTTCCAAGTTTTCGTATCATCATCCGCAAAATTTCGAAATATTGCCTAAAATATTATCATTCAAGTCGTCTATTTACGTACTATAATGAATAGTAATTGGACCCAGGACAGACCTGTTGGTGACACCACTAATATAACATTTCGGGCCCAATCTTGAGCATTCACCATTAAAATAACGACTCGTTTCTTCGTTCGTCGGTCAATAACCAATTTTGAATCCAAAAGAAGAAGAAGTCTTCCTCCAATACCATGAGCTCTAAGCTTTTTCAACAATCTTTGATGAGGGACGGTATCAAATGCGTTTTGAAAATCTAGGTAAATAATAAAATCAAAGATTTAAGTTACTCTACATCGTTAATAACCACATTTAAAAAAATTTTTAGTAAATTTGTTAAGCATTGCTATTTCTTCTAAAACCGTTGTTGGGAATTTTTAGCAATGCATGATTCTTTTCAAGATGCGTGCAACTAATCTACTAGTTTAAGTATTGCTTTCAAAATTTTTAGACCAATTATTATGAAGAGTTAAGCTAATTGAGTCTGTAATTATGTGGGGAAGCTTACGATCTCCTTTTTTGAAATAGGAGTTATATTTGCAAGATAGAAATTATGCGGTACTAACCTTCTTGTAAAGAATTATTGGAAAGCTTCGTCAGAGGTTTTACTAATATATCTTTTCAATTTTTTTAGATGCATCGGATAAAATCCATCTCGGTCAGCTGTGTTTATTATTTAACAGCTTATCAATTTTGAAAAGCAACTTCCTCTTCTAAAATTTCAAATGTATCTTAAAAATACTATCTATGAAAATCCCGTACGTCTCTTTCATGTTAGGAACTTAATCTAGATTTACTTTCGTAAATACTGAGAGGGAAAAAGTATATTTAAAAGAATTGTTTGCCAATCGGCATTGGATCTCTCTCAACTCTTAGGTTTCCGTTTTATTGTCCAGTTAGTGGGTTCAATTGATTCCTTAAGGAACTTTTAGATTATTGACGTAAATTTGTAAAACTTTTAGGATTAGTTTTACTCTCCCGGGCAATATTAATTTTCATAGTTTCTTTTATAGTAGCATCTAATTAGTCTTTTTCAGTTTTCGACACCAAACTTTAGCTTAATGTTAATTCATTTCTACTTGAGGAGGAAAGAAGTCTGTCCAAAATTTATAAGCCCTATTTCTATTATTAAAGAATCTTTAATTTCATTTTTTCACCATCTTGGTTTTGAACATGGTAAAGCTCGTTTTATTTATAATGTTATAAAATTCTTGTTTCTTTTTCTTTAAATATTTGTAGAAACGTATCCAACATTATATTTTGCATGCCTGTAATATTTCATCCCAATTGTATATAGATAAGCTTTCCGCTGAGGAGTCATTAAATTTTGCTTTCTTGCCCGGAATTTTCAAGTAATTGCCATGTATTTTGTGTTTTCTATATTAATGGTAAATTTAATCAATTGTTATTGGATCACTTTTTCCAATAGGCTCTATAATCCTCAAAACTTTCTACCCAAGTTCAAATTGACTTCACTATTTAGTAGGTTCTAAAAATATTGTTTTTCCTCTCTGTTGGGGCAAATCAATTATTATTTGAAAAAAGGAAGATTATCCCTAAGAACTTTAGTAACTATTTCCTTTCGGGATCTTTGCATCAAGTGAATTATAGTTGGTATTATTGGGCCAGTTAAAGGTCTCCTATAATAATAGTATAGCATAGTGAAATTTTGCTAAACTCGTATCCAAAGCTACATCTACTGCCGATTGTGAGGACGGTGGACGATAAACGTTTATTAAATTCAAATTTAGTATGCCAGGTTTATCTATTTCAAACCAACGATATCAGTCTCAGAAAGATCTCCAACTTCTAGCTTGAGTAGTTGATATATATCTTTAAACATAAATCATAACGCCCTCCGCCCTTCCCTATTTAATTTGCTTTTTATCTTTTGAAGAATAAACTTATAACCATAAGCTTGTAATTCCGAATAAAACTCATTATCTTTAAAGTTGCAACATGTTTTAGTAATTGCAATTTAATGGTTTTTCCTGTGTAAAACATACTATAGATTTTTTCATTTGCTCCCATACAAATACATTTTGCATTGAAGGACATAGCTTTCATTTCGCAAATGTTGAACGCGGATTTGGACCTTTCTGAAAAACCTGTTTGCTACAGATAATCTCCTCTCCTTATGCATTTTTGTGACCTCAATGATCAATAGTCGACCTAATCGGGCGTCACCGACATCATTTAAATGAATTCCCGTCTTTTCTGTATAAATTATTTTTCTGACCATCAAAAGCTTCCCCAAAGGTTAGCAAAAAAGGACGAGTTTTCTGCCCTACAAATTTTTTCTAATCTCGCGTTGAAAAAAATTGCTCTGCTGGGCTAAAACACCTCGTTCTTCCTCTGAACAACGTAAATTCCATAAACATAAAATATTATTTGATATTAATTTCATTATTTATTTAATTAGGGATTCCTATATTATTCTTGTCGGAATTAGGCATTCATTTTATGTTCGGGTATATTTAGTCCCGTTTTTTCATTAACACACATCTTGCGACCTCACAAATCATAGACACACGCAAGGGCTATTTCTTCTTTTTGATTATTGTGGTCCTCCCTCTCACGTGACCACAATCTTGTTTGCTTCCCCCAGAAACCATTTTCTACCTTCTTTTTTTTGATAGGAAAGAGAAGAAGAGAAAGAGAAGGAAAGAAAAGAAGAAAAAAGAAGAGAAAAGAAGATAGAAAGAAAAGAAGAAGAAGAGAAGGAGAAAAAGAAAAAGATAAAATAAAAGAGAAGAAAGAAGAAAAGTAAAGAAAGAAGAAAGGAAGACAGAGAAAGAGTAAGAAGAGTAGAAGAAAGAAAAGAAGAGAAGAGGAGAGAAGAAGAAGAGAAGAAAGAAGAAGAAGAGAGAAAAGGAAGAAGAAGAGAAGAAGAAGAAAGAAAGAAAACGAAAGCAGAAAAAGAAGGAGGAAAAAAAGAAGAGAAGAAAGAAAGAATAAGCGCAAACGAACTCAGTAATTAAAATCTTAGAAGCAAAAGGAAAAAGGAAAGAAGAAAAAAAAAGAAAGAAAAAGAAAAAGAGAAGAAGGAAGAAAATGAGACGCAAAGTAAACATAAGGATATGAAAATAAGAACCAAAAGAAAGAAAAAAAAAGCAGAGAAGAAAAGAAAAGAAGAAATAAATAAAAATAACATAAGCGCAGGAGAAACCAGCACAAGTAACACAGGCAAAGAGAAGGAGCACGAAGAAGACAACTAAAAGAAGAAGAACCGAACAAAAAAATAACAAAGAAGAAAGTGAAGGAGGGAGAGGGAAGGAGGGGGGGAGATGAAACAGAAAAAAAAGAGGGAACAGAAGAATTTGCTGCCAGGCACTCAAACAGATGGAAAATTATTCTAATAGGAAAAAAAAAAAAATAAAAAAAGAGAGAAGAAGGAAAGGAAAAATAAGAAAAGAAAGAAAGAAAGAAAAGGAGAAGAAGAAAGGAGAAGGAGATGGAAAAGGAGAGAAGAGAAGAAGAGAAAGAAAGAAGAAGAAGATACAAAGGGAGAGAAGGAAGAAGAAGAAAGAAGAAGAAGAGAGAAGAAGAAAGAAGGAAGAAGAAGACGTACCAGTGTATATCAAGGCTGGTCTGGTTTATTAAGTATTTTCTATTTATTTGAAGAAGGAAGAAGAAGAAGAAGAAGAAGAGAAACAGAAGAGATCAGAAAAAGAAGAAGAGGAAAGAGAAAAGAGAAAGAAGATGAAGAAGAAAGAGAAAGAAGAGAAAGAAGAAGAAAAGAAGAAAGAACAGAGAAGAAGAAGAAAGAGAAAGAAAGCAATCTTTTGAAAAAAGAAGAAGAATTTGAAGCAGAATTTGAAGAAGAAGAAGGAAAAGAAGAAGAAGGAAAAGAAGAAGAAGGAAAAGGAGAAGAAAGAAAAGGAGAAGAAGGAAAAGGAGAAGAAGGAAAAGGAGAAGAAGAAGAAGAAGAAGAAGAAGAAGAAGAAGAAGAAGAAGAAGAAGAAGAAGAAGAAGAAGAAGACTACAGTATACTCAAGGCTGGTCTGTTAAGTATTTTTATTTATTTATTGAGCTGGATGTATACACTGTCTATAACCAATCAGTTTATGCCTTTTTAACATCATATTTGTAACACGTTTTAGCATCAGTAAATTATTTTACTTATGACTTTGTTCACTTAAAACAAATCTGTTTCCAAGTAACAAATATCATGGATATTGATACAAGTTTGTAAAACTTTGTATTTGGATTATTTCTCTTACTGAGTGTGATCGAAAAGATCACCGTCTTAGAACGGATACGTTATAAGAGTTGAACGTCAACGTTATTTATTGTAAGGTAAGGAGATAGTGCAATCGATCTGATTGCCTTCTTAGAACGAACACTATCTAAGTGGTGAACATCAAAGATATTATAAGTTCGGCGACGGAATTTTTTTACGATTTATTTTTAACATTTACTAAATGATTTTCATTGTTCTAGTTTGATTTTTTCACATCCAGGTCACTACTAATTTTAGTGTTTGAATAAAGTGAAAATCGAGTAGAATTGAGGTTCAAAGATCAATTTCCTTTAAGGTGTATATCTACATATTTCTTGAGTGAATCAGTGTTGCCGCTGTTCACTATTTCATAAGAAAGGCTATTCCACCTCTCAATTACATCGTAAACAAAGAAATTCTTTGCTATATTGGTTTGAGATCGTTTATGAGAAGTTTTATGTCCATTATTTCGTATCACGTCATTAAAATCATATCTTAAGAATTGCCTGTTCTCAATACTGTTAAATTTATTTAGTATTTTTTCCTCTCAATCCTTTTGCCTCTTAGAATGGATAATTGATCGTTGCTCGTATGACTAACCTCTCAATTCCAGTATCAATTTAGTTGCCCCATCTTTTAAATTTTCAATTTTTTCTATGTCCTTTTTGAGGTATGGAGTCCAAAACTGTACTGCGTATTCTGGATGAGGTCTAACTAATGTTTTATAAAGAGGTACTATTATATTTCTAGATTTATCTTCGAAGTTTCTGGCAATAAAACCTAGAGATTTAATAGCTTTCTTAACAGCTTCAGCACATTGTTTTACAAACTTTAAATCTATATTAATTAATACTCCTAGATCTTTTTCCTCACTGATAACTTTGATAAGAAGAAGGAAAACATATAATGATAAAAGTAAATTGTTTCGTTTTTATATTATTATTATCATTATTATTATTATTATTATTATTATTATTATTATTATTATTATTATTATTATTATTATTATTATTATTATTATTATTATTATTATCATTATCATTATCATTATCATTATCATTATCATTATCATTATCATTATCATTATCATTATCATTATTGTTGTTGTTGTTGTTATTATTATTATTATTATTATTATTATTATTATTATTATTATTATTATTATTATTATTATTATTATTATTATTATTATTATTATTATTATTATTATTATTATTATTATTATTATTATTATTATTATTATTAATATTATTATTATTATTATTATTATTGAAGCTTCTATAATTTTACGTACCTAGACAGGACAATTACGATATTCCTTTACCTTAATACAATATAATTAATGATGATGTATTTGAGCTTGTGTGTGTGTGAGAGGGGGTGTGTGTGTATGTATGTGTGAAAATAATTATCTTATATTAACATTTGCATCAATAACTTCAATATAATTATTGAAGAGAATTCAATATAGACTGTATTAACTCCTTTGTGTCATATAAGACCAGGCGAGAGTTAGATACTCGTTTTATATGAAGCCACGCCCCTTTTTGTGAGACCACGCCCCTTTTAGTGAGACCACGCCCATATTTATCAGGATAATCCGAAATTTCAAATATATAAAAAATGTTTTAAATTTGTGGAGCAGTGCAGCTTTTTATTCAAATATTTTTTTTATTTCAATTTTAATTTCAATTACTTTAATATTCTTAAATATATTTAATAAAATCTGAAGTCACGCCCCTTTTAGTGAGACCACGCCCATTATTTAGCTATTTCTGAGAATTCTTACTAGTTTCATACTCAAAAGCCGCTTAAGTACGGCTATTATATGTTATGATGATGGTGGAGGATATGAAAAGAAAGTTAATATTGCTTATGAATTGAAGAGAAAGTCAAGATGTTGAATATCTCAATGTGAGTGAAACATATAATGGGTATACCAGTGTGGGTGGAAAATTTGAAAATGTTTGTCAGTTATATTAGGTTGAGTAAGAAATTCGCGAGTATGTCAATATGGTAGAAGCTATGGATGTTCTGTCAGCGAGGGTGGAAGATACATGGAGCATTTCAATATAGGTTAAGAAAGGAAAATATATCAATGAACTCGGAAGATTTGGAGGAAGATATGAATGATATGTTATTGGGATAGAAGATTTGAATAGTTTTCTTTGAAGGTGGAAGATATGTAGAGTGTGGACATAGCAAATGTAATATTTAGTAGTTATGTCAATATGGTGGAAGATTATTAGGTATACTTAGGTGATATAGCGTCATTATTCTAGTCTTTTAGGATACGAGTAGATTGGTATGGTGAGTATACGTAGTGCTCTGTGGTTCTTGTGAGTATGTACTGATGACTCTCAGCTGTCATCTGCTGTATTAAATTCTGAAGGAGGAGGCTCTGCGTCACTCACTTTGAGTCAGTATAGACCCATGCCGAGATCGAGCATATAGATAAGACACAGTTGCTCTCATTGGTAGTCAAATGAGTGCATAGAAGAGACAGGATAGAAGCGTAGTGTCGTTAGTAGAGCTAGAGAGTAGTTGACTTATTATATCTATAAATTTATTAATTCTGCTTTACGTAAAGTAAATGTTTATTATTTAATATAATATTAATATAATATATATATTAAGTATATATCATTTAATTAATACAGTTCATTACATGGTGGTAAGTTTAGTTCATTAAAGAAACTATAAGTATTTCAGAACTATATCATATATTAAGAGAAGATAATATATTTACTCAATATTATTTATACAGGGTATATATTATGGTGGATATATAAGGCTATAGAGTAATAATTTTTTATAATTCTTTCTTTCCAATTTTATTATTTATAATATTTATATATAATGATATTTTTGTAAACATAATTGTATTTGGAATAAAGATAAACAAATGAGCTTAAATATGGTTAGCTATAAAAAATAAAATTAAATTCATTATATATATATATATAGGATATTGATATTCTTTAATTATAACATATATTACAATTATATATTATTATATATCAATTTATTATATATATATTTATATTAGTTATTTTATGGTATATTTATAATTACATTATACATATATAGTAATTTAATAATACAAAGTAAGTGATAAATATAAATAACTCAATTTTATGTACAACTACCTAGTAGTGTTAGTAGTGTGTATGGTATACTGTTATGAGTTATGTATTTAGTATTGCATTAGTGTGTATATATAATGTTATTAGTGTTGATGTGATATGTTTTTGTTATGTGATATAGTATTAGTAGGATTGATATGTGTGTGTGTTAGTGTATGTTGTTAATGTGTGGTAATATGTTTGTGGTGTCTATTTTCAATTTTGCAAATGTGGTATGTGTTTGTGTAGTATGTTAAATTATATTACAATGTAAATGTTATTCCTGAAAAATAACATAAATTTCAATTAATAATATTTTAAAATTGTTGAAATTTGAGAGTTATTTTATCAGAAATATCGTAGTGTTCATCGTTGCAAGAGATTTTGTCGAGGTTGTATGATGCTCTAGCGTGTGTACTAGATTTGCAATGATATTAGGAATGGGACAAAAGTATTTTAAGTATGTTATTCTATTGTGGTATATCTATCGAAGTTTATTAGCTGAAGGATGAGAAATAATTGAGTAATGGAAAAATGGAATTCTGATAGTGTTATATATAGCTTAATTTTATCACGCTTTGCAGAAACATTTGTTGCGTCATTGTTGTTAAGTTCAGAATGAAATAGAATATATTTATGTTCGCATTTATATGAGCGAATTAGAGTTATGTGGTTAAATGTTGTCAGACATGTTCATAAAAGAGCTGTTTTGGCCTCTGAGGGTTTATTCGGATTTTAGTACAAAGAATTTTTACATGGTGAAACGTTATTACGGCTTATGTATTTATATTAGATTAAATGAGGTTTATCTTGTTATAACTCGGAAAATGGCAGCATAAGACATTATTTTGGAGAGAAGAAACACGCTAAGTTAATGTTATTGTTTTACACATATGATTCAAATTAGACTTTGTCATATTATATTCCTTATCTTCATCACAGAGTTGTATTTACTTAGAAATAAAATTTTGGGTGCATTACAATATTTCGCAAGATATATAAATGTAATTCCAATTTAGGATATGGTTTAGATGTTGGACAAAACATGACACGAATAAGTATAGGATTTAATATAGGAAAGTTGGTAGGATTATTATTTTATGATATTGAGAGGACATTAACTTTAAACATTCTTTAAATGATTCCGAGAAAAGGGGGCTTTGCTAGAGTTCTGCGAATTGGGCTTTTCGAATTTTATTATTTCTGGAAGAAATTAAAAATTGAGGAGAATTGAAGGCAGTCTGCATCATCTATTTATGGAAATACTTTTTTAAAAGCGCGAGAACGTGGAAAGCAAAAGAAAATTTATTATTCAGTCAAACTCAGTTAATTTATATGAAGCCCATACATTTTATAAATTATGTTTTACAACTTTTAATATGTTAAAAATGAAATTAAGTAAGGAATAAAGTAAGTTTAAACTGTATTGGCGATCCTAATATTAATATGGGATTCATGGTAAGATGCTTCAATTATATACATGCTTACTCAAATTTGGCCTTATCAGTTCTTTCATTCTTTGAAATATATTTTACAAAATTGTAGTAATTAAAGGAAAAATTAAGAGGAGACACAATTTATTGTATTTTTATTTTACTACTTTAGAGATCGCAGTAAAATTGATGACATCTTCCTTGTTTACTATATAGTAATATTGAATTACCTATAACATTTACTTAGATAAATTTTTTGGAAATCCTAAGCCCTGATTCTATATTTAAATGGTTATCTTATCATAGGGAACGACTTCAAAGATATTGTCGATTTTGAAGAAAATGTATCCCCGCTCTTCTTCAAGAAAGGAGATTTGAGTTTTTTGAGCAAAAGTGTTCCAATTGTCTTCTTCTAAAAGAGGCATTTGAGTTTTTGCTCAAATTATTTGAAATAGATTTCACCGAAGAAGATGAAAAATATTTAAGCTTAATATTAGAAAATGACACAACAGAGAAATTGAAATCGATCTTAGAAAATAATGGGGCAGATCTTTTAATAAAATCTGTTAAAAAAGGAAATTACAGATGTGCAGACTGGCTTCTTAAACGTTGTAGGGTTGAAGATTTGAAAGAATTTAAAAGAAATCTTTTAATTTCACCAAAATTCGTTTCGGCTTTAATAGAAATTTTTTCGAAATTAGATTATTATAGTTTTGATAACATTGTTAAATTGGAGACATATTACGGGTGAACCATAGGAAAGAGTATTTAGTCAATTTAATTATTTAAAAGAAAAATTATTCATATTTGATATTGGAGATTTAAATTTGGATTTCGTTTCGTTATCCTGTTTAGTATTAGTATTCTGAGATAATAAACTGGAAAAGATTATGGTTTATTAAGATGTGATTGTAATAATTGATAGAAAAAGTTATTATACATCCTTCTTGATAGAGATAAAATGATCTTGCGAAGTTCGACGAATTATTATACAGAATTGGATTTTTGCACTTCGATAAAGAAAATTAGTAAATTATAATATGATAAAAAGTAGGAATTTATAAAAGCTACAGTAAGGTCTTAAATTTACGGCGTGCGCAATTTTTGTTACCCTGAGAAGAATTTAAATATATATGGAGTGAAAAGGATCCTTATTAAGGATACAGTACTTAAAATTAATTTTTATAACGTTTTATAAAATAATATCTTTTATGCGCTTATTTCGATATAATAACTTTTAAGTTCAATTGGGAATTTTTGTCATTTTTCACCTCATTATCAAATATTAATTGTTTTTTTAATATTATTCATTAACTTATTATTAATAAATAAACTTATTTTTATTTAATCTAATTTTATTTTAAAGGGTATTTAATTATTTTATTTCTTCACAAATCATATTTTTCCAAGTGGTACGAATATGATCATTTTACAGCAGCAAATATTTCGTGACTTTAATATTTTGTAAATAAGGAAATTTTTAATTACATTTCGCCTTTTCAGCAATAAGTCACAATCAATGTTAAAAATCTCAATAATCAAAGTACAAACAATCCTTAAAGAATACTGTGATTTGAGAAAAGAAAATCGATAAATTTTATCGAAAATAATTTAACTACAGAATATTTTCTAACTGATTAGTAAATTATCGATAAATATCACTAAAAAAAATGATAATCGATTAATAATCTGGTCGTAACTATCTGATTATTATGATTTAATGTGTGACCGATTTGGACGAAAATGAAGAAAATGTTTGGTCGACCAAAATCCTAGTCGACCAATATCTCTGTCGACGCTTTTTATTGATCAACCTGATTTGAAAATTTTAATGAAACTGGGGTGTCGACAATTTGGTATAGTCTCCATGGAGTGTGGCGGCGCCATCATGTGACAAAAAAATTATATAATACTGTGGACGCTCATAAGTTTATAGTTTAATATATATTTAAAAGTTTTTAGTTTTCATTCTAATTTTTTTGGTATTTTTGGGCAGGTTATTTACTTATCCATTGGTCATATTATGCGTATTCGACACAAATCAAAGGATTTTATTGACATTCTGATTTTACTTAACCCAATTTTATATTTAATCTTGCATTATTATGATGGTTTAATTTAAAAGTTATTTAAAATGTGGATTATTTTTTTATATTATTATTTAATTTAATTACATTATTAATATACATTATTACGTCGATAAACGATTATTATAATTATTTTTATGATTTATTTTTAGAAAAAGAAAGGCTCTAAGTTTGTTTCATATTATTATTTTATTTTTATCAAATTATAAACATTATATATTATCTATCGCAAAATGGAATAAATTTTTTTATATATATTAAATTTCCATCTTTATTTTAATTTTGATTAATTTATATATTATTCCATTATTTAGTGCAGTTACTTTAAAATAAATAATACTGTACCAAAGGAATAACACAATTAGTTTTTAAAAAGAGGGCTTATACGTGAAACCTACAATAGACAGTTTAAAGGCAGGTCAATAAGGAGATTTTATTATTAGAGTTTGTTTAGTTGATGTTATCGAGAGTCTGTAATAAAATTTTATTGTAGTTGTGAAAAGTTAAAGAATTTGTTGAAGCTTTATGGCTTGGGAGGACGTTAAAGGGGATGATGTTTTAGTAAATAACTAAGATGATAAATACCGAAAACAATTGATAAAGACTTTTCAATTCTTTCAACCCGCAACGAGAATCACTGTAGTTCTTTTGCTTTTATACGTATAAAATTCAGAAATATAAAGCACTTGTATAAACAATAATACAATAATTAGTTAGTAGTGAGCTATATATATATATATATATTAAAATTCAAAAAAATAATAAAAAAAAATAAAAAATTAAAAAAATAAAAATAAAAAAAAAATAAAAATAAATTTTTATATTTTATTATTTTTATTATTATTGTTATTTATATTATTATTATCTAGTGATTAAAGGCACAATTTACATTCATCGAACACGAGTGCCACATAATATAACCTAATAAAACTTTTAAGACTCTTCAAGAGTAAAGCATAAAGCAGAAAGCATAAAGAAAAGCTTAAATTATTCACACTGTTGCTATGCATAAGCGATTGTTTACTGGCTTTAAGGTATGTAAGGTATATGTATTTAACTAAAATTTATACTTATTTTAACTAGACTACTATAATAAGAGTATTATAAAGTCAAGTAAGGGCATAGAAGATGACTTTTTACAACTCAATTAATTAGGAAGAAAATAGGAAAAATATGAGTATGTTATTAAAAATGAAAGTGATCTTAAAAGGCCTAAGGATTTAAGTAGGACATATATAATCAGGAAATTAAAAGACAATTATATCTAGTTTTATAATAGTACGTAAAAGATAGTTAGTAATTATATATATCTTTAGTAGTTATATATCTATGGATATTCATAAATTATCTTAATATATATGAACGTATGTATTTTGTGTGCTGTGTGTGTGTGTGAAAGAGGTCAATGAACATCAGGGCGACATGATCACGATCCGGTTGCTTGAAAGTGTTCTTAAGTCATATGTAGCGGGGAATGAAGCTATGTTCTTCCACCTTTATAAATTCTCTACCACTAAGTAATGAGCATTGTAAATCGGCTGCAAGAGAGTGAGGAGACATTAGCTAAGAAGATTATTAATTATGTAGTACATAGAGAATTGGATTATGAATAAGAAATATACGTGATGATGTAGGTTTAAGGTAATACGAATGAATCAAAATATGATATCTTCTACTAAAGTAGGTAGGATATTGCGAATAGTAATAGCTCGATAAAGGTTAAATATGAAAGTTAAATTGAAAAATAGTGCTTTTTGTTAATAGCAGAAGATAAGCGGTTCGTAGATATACTTAAGGCGAATGGCGGCGTTAGATAGCAGCAAGATCATATGATGAGTCCTTCATTTGCATTTTTATATGAATTAAAGACTAATTAATAAAAAATTTAAAAAAAATTATAATTAATTAATTAAATTGTTTTTCATGCTTATATGCTATTTTATATGATCAATGAGGTAATGAACTCATTATGTAGTTAATGTTCTAATTACTTGAAACCTTATGAGAAGCTAAATTTTACCTATATATTTGTTTACCTACTTATATATCTGGCTTACTGAATGATAATTTATAAACAAGTTTCATTTTAATATAGGTTACATAGAATATATAATTATCTTAGATCAGGGATAAGTCTTAAACCTTAAAATAGAATATCAATATATGGTAGTATTTACAGACTAGGATAATCAAAGTTGAAAGGTAAAGAGTGTAATGATAGAGCAAATTATTCTATGACTCTAAGGCACTCTGCTTAGTAGTTTAGTTTATGATAAGCCTTGCTAGAAAAAAGTATTGTAGTTAACTCATTTTTAGGCAGATATCATATAAGATTATCAGTATAACATTAATGAATTCTTGTTTTAAAGGGAAGGATACTTACAGCAAAAAATTCCATGACTGCAGAATTAGTTTTTGATATGTGCAAAGAACAGAAAACCTAATTGATGGAGTTGGAAAATAACAGATAAAATTAGGGATATGCATAAGTGGTTCAAGAGGCTAAAAGAAAGTAGCAGTATAATAAATTTGGAAACTTATGCAATAAAGAATGAGCTAAATCAAGTAAAGATCTGAGATTTGTTATTGATCACAGCGTGGTACGAGACTGAGTGGACCTAGCAAGCTTTATCAGACTAAAAAATTATTATAATATTATTTATTGAGTTGTATGCATATTCATAATAAAAAATATACTGATTTTGTCAGATAATAGTAACTTAAAATAAATTTGAACTTTTAGACTAATAATCTATCATTAGAATTAATATAAAGAGAGCGTGTGAGATATTAACTTATTATATAATTCACTCTAAAATAAAAAAATAATAATAAAAAAATAAATGTCAAACATAAATAGAAAAAAAGTTTTATATATTACATAATATTTAAGAACAGTTATAATATTATATATTATCACTTTATTATTATTATATATTATTATTATTGATGTAAATTATTTATTTACTTTCTAAATTAAATGACTTTGCTTTCTACTAAATATAAAGATGTCTTTACATTTATGAATAAAATTATTCCAAAGATAATTTTATAGAATTTAAATTACTATTAATACAAATTTAGCATTGTAACTAATTAATCCCTATTTTTATTTCCAAGCAAAAAACTAACCCAATAATTTAATATGTTAATAAAAAAAAACTTCCAATTTATGTGCTGTCGTTATGAAAAAAATTCGAATGAAAACGATATGAATCTCCATTCTTCAGTTTTAGTTTAGCAAACAAATTTTCTGATTCTACGTTTTAAGTTGTAAGAATTTCCTTCATCCTTCATGATTTGTACTAAACAACAAATATTCAATTCATATGTAAAACCAAAAAAGCGATAATTTAGGCGTTTTGAAATCCAAATATACTATAATACTATATATATATCATGAATTATATTATATATATATATATACTATATCATATATATAATATACTATAGTTATATTATTAATATTAATATGACTATATTAATATATATACTATAATAACTATAATATATATATACAATTTAATTATATATATCATATATAATTAATATATATATATAATATTATATATATATTAATTATATTAAATATATAATAATATATATTAATTATATAAATTATATATATTAAATATATATATATATATAAATATCTATATATATATATATATATATATATATATATTATAATATATATATATATCATACTATATCATAGATATATTATATATTATATATTCATATATATATATATATATATATATATAGTATAGATATATATATATTATATATACTATATATATATATATTAATATATAATATATATATATAATATAATATGACATAGAAGAGCAGATAGAATAGATTAAATCTAGAACGAATGCTACTCGCCACGAGTATAGAGGCACGTCAAAGAATGGTGATATACGATGTCTGTATTGCTTGCTAGTGTTATGATCATTGAATTATCAACCCTTGCAACATTTTTTCTAGCAAGACCTTACGCGATGTAGAAGCTGCGTATTGTTTTAGGTGTATTAGGATAAGAGGAATATTCTATTACCCACTAGGATGTGATGATCCTGTATGTTTAGTCGTACATATAACTGGACTTTTTCTTAACAAACTTAATAGTGTGAATGAGAAACTTCTGTATATTGTTTTAAGCAAAATATGATGAGACATAAACGCTATATATTTCTTTTTCCCAACTTTAATGATGTGATGAGTCTGTATTGTTTTAGTGTATATGATGAGACTGCATTTTCTTACAACTTGTGATGAAAATGAATCTTCATAATCATGCATGATAGACCTTATCAGAGCGTATGATTAATCTTTATTATTTTAGGTCTTATGATGAACTTGTATTTTCTTACAGAATTTAATAAGCAATTTTATTAAGTTATTTTTTTGTTCTTGTTGTTTAGTGTATGTGAGTGTGACTATGATGAATTATTATATTTAGTGCTTATGATAAGAGTATTTATATAGAAAAAAATTAAACAACAAATGTCAGACTTGGGATGGTAACCATATTGCCATTATCCATCTTAAGCCCAAACCCGAATTGCGTTTTTCTTATTATCATAAATTTGAATTTGAACCTCGAGTGAAAAATGAGAAGAAATAACATTGAATTTAATTTTGTAATATTACCCAGCTTTTATTACCCCATAATGCATAATTTTCTACATTTTATTACATATTTGTTTTAAATTCCATTGTAGTATTTATTTCATTTTTATTTCACCAATTTCATACGTATTCTCTTTAATTTATTTTTATTTCATTTTTGTATTAGTTTTTAGTTCATTTTCTCTATATGTATTTTATTTTATTTCATTTTCATTTCTTTTTATTTCATTTCCTATGTGTATCTTTTCTTTTTTTATTCTATTTTCCAAGTATTCTTTTCTTACATTTCATTTTCCAGGTATTCGTTTTTTTTTCGTTTTTAGTTTTTTCTTCTATCATCGATTAGGTTGTATTATTTATATTTATGATGTGGCATTTCTCATAATCTTTTTACTTGTCCATTTTTCATGACTTTTCACGCATATTCTTTTTATCCAGGTATTATATTTAGGGCTCCTCTTTATAATACCTTTTCTTTATTTTATATTTCATAAATTTATCTAAATATTTAATAAGAATGTTATTATCGATTCATTTGCTCTTGCTCTTTTTGTATAATACTTTCTCATTTCCCTTATCTCTCACTGCCGAAGCTACTCTGTGGTCAGAATTATTTCTGCTGCTTCGTTTTCAGTTTTTTATTAGGGTTCTGGGAGCCCTAAAAATTAATTGTTATCTCATTGACAGCATAGATAAACAAAAGGCCAAGTTGACTGTGCTAGATTTAGACTAGCATTTCAACACAAACCTTTGCAAGTAAAGCATAAAATAGATTTATTGCTTTAAAAGAAGGAATTTTTCGTGTTTTTACTTTGCAGTGAAAGAGGAATTTTGAGCTAAGACTAGATTGAGAGATAAAAAGAAAGAACAAGGAGTTGTGGGTCAATAGATCTTCTAACAATATTACTCAATAGAAGATTCAATCAGAAGAAAAGACATGATTCTTACGGTTCAGGAAATAATTCTAGTCAGAAGTGGTTTTCAGAAGAAGGGAGTAGGGGAGGGGATTTCAGATTTTAAAAGGGGGATTATAAATCTTGGGGGAGAAGAAATACCCCCTACTTTTTATATTATTTATTATTATTTCTCTCGTTTTTCTTCCCCTAACTTCAATTATAAATTCTTCAAATTATTCAATTCATCAAAATATTTTGAATACCAATAGCACTTGTGTATATTTTCAAATATCTTATTTTAAGTGTGTATTTTCTAATAAAAATTCTTTGTACTGTTTCTGTAGCTAGTAGCGTTTGTCGACCGTTAATACGAGTGCCACAGTTTACTAACCTTAAAAGGTACTTTATTATAAAATAAACTATCGAAGTTGATAACAACCATCACAAATTAGTGGTGTCGAGTGGTACGAGAGACAATGATAAGTCATAAGGTTCTGCGTTGAACTCATTTCATGAAATTTATTCATGTCGCATAGGTTACCGTGCGCATAACAACCAAAAAGTACGATTGGTGACACACATACGAACGAATCTCTTTCTATCTTTACACACTAATATTTCACAACATATCTACTATCAGGAACAACTACACTCACACCACACACTAGCACACACAACACACTCACATCGCACACACACTCCACACATAGTTTATCAGTCATTCCCACACCACTTACACAAATACTTCCTTATAATATTAAATGGTCAAATTCTGAGCATACGTTGCCTAGTGTTTTATTTACAGATTGCACATTATTGCAGTGACATATGAACAAGCCCTTATTCTTTAATAAATTATATATTATTCATATCATTTTACTATTATAACATTAAATTATTATTATTATTATTAATTGATTATTTATTTTAATTATTTATTTTTATATATTATATTTATATTATTATTATTATTATTATATTTATGTATTTTATATATTATTATGTATGTAGATTTGATCAATTATTATTATTATTATTATTATCAGTTTATTATTATTATATTAATTTATTTAGTTGAGTTACGTTTATATTATATTATTTGAATTATTTTTATATTATTTTATATATTATAATTATATTATTATTTTTAATGTATAATATTAATTTTTTATATTATTCATTCATTATTATTATTAATTATAATTAATTAATTATTAGAAGTTACTCGTATATACGTAAAATGAGATGATTACTTATAGTAAATATCCATATTATTATTATTTATTTATTATTATTTAATAAATATCATTATATTATTATAATTAATTAATATTTAAAAAAATTTATACAAAAAAATAAAAGTAAATATGTAATGTTATTATTATTTTATATTATTTATTTTCAATTAAAATATTATAATTATTATTAATTATTATATTAATTATTATTATTTATTATATTATATTATTATATTAATTATATTTATTTTATAATGATTATTATTATTTATTATTAATTATAGTTATTTATTAATTATTATTATTATTATATTAGTTTAATATTATTATTGATTCTATTATTATTCATTATTAATTATTATTATTATTATTATTATTATTTAATTATTATTATTATTATTATTATTTAATTAATATATGTAGTTATTATATTATTTAATATTATTTATTAATATGTTAATTATTATTATTATTATGAGTTATTGTATTATTGTAGTAATAAAATGTCTATAAAATTGCAAAAATAAACATTTTTTTAATTAAAGATGTTAATTATTTATCTCCCCAATATATATATATTATATATATATTATAATATTATATATAATATATATAATATATATTAATAGTATATATAATTATATAGATAGTTTTATATATTATATCTATTATTTATATATAATATATAATTAAATATATAGTAATATATTATAATATATATAATATATATATATATTAATATATATATATATATATTTAAATATAAATATAGTTTAATATATATAGTTATAAAGTTATAAATATAGGTTATAATATTAATAATATATTAGTATATAATATATATATATATATATATATTTAAATTATATAATATATTAATATATATATATATATATATATATTATATATATTAATATAATAATATTATATAATATCGTATATTATATTATATATAGTTTTATATATATATTTATTATATTAATACTATATATATATAATATATATATATATATATATATATATATTATATATTAATTAATATAGTATATATATATATATATATATATTATTATATATAATATATATACAGTATATATATATCTATTAAATATAATAATATAATATATATATATTATATATATATATATATATATTAAGTATATATAATATATATAATATTATATTATATATATATATAATATATATAATATATTAATATTATATATGTGAGCAATTCTCATCCTTAGGCTTTTGACTTGTCTCCTAGCTCGGTATAGCGTTAATCGGAGATTTATTTTTAAGTGGTGATTTTGGCTCTCTTAATTTTTTAAGTCTTCTGTATAATAATATATATATATATATTCCACCATTATATATCCACATATTGATGATATTCATTTATATATATAACTATATATAATAAATATTATATAATCTAATATAATATAACATATAGATAAAATTGCCCTTGAACAGTGTAACAAATGAGTAATTAACAAGATGCGTCTCTCAATAGCATTTACTGTAAACTATATATATATATTATAGCCTCTTATACAGTATTCTTAATAACTAATCTTTACATTGAATAAATACTAATAAGAGAGATAAATACGCTAATTATAATATACTAAACTAATATGTACTATAAAGAAAAACTCAATTTATAATAAGATCGCTTTAAAATATTTATGAAATAATCTATATTGAAGTTGTATTGTAAATATTTCTATATTTTATGCATGGTTATATATTCTCTAATTTATGTCCAGTAACAACCAATATTCATGGTGTGATGGTTGGGACAACGATACCGTGATGGCTTTTAAACCTATGCTTTCGGCGTTTACTTTACCGTTACTAACAGGAACTACGTTTTTTCAGTAAACCGGGAGTAAACGAGCTCGTTACTTTTCTTTCATGGTAAAACGGGCCTTCCGAATAAGTTCCGTTATTTTTTTTCTCCGTTACTTTTTTAGTCCGTTACATTTTGTTTCGACTTTCTTTGAATGCTGAAAGCCAATTGACCACCACGAAATACCAAAGCTAAAAAATTCCTTTATAAAATAAATATATCAAATATATCTACCTAATATATCACTATATATGATATTACTTATAATATATATATATATATAATAATATGATATATATATTATAATTATATATATATATATATTATAATATATTAATATATTTAATAAAGAATAATAGAAATAGTGCTTTCGTAACTGATAGATGAATTATGTGATATTCACTCAGTAAGTAGTCCTTAATGTCTTTTGTCTGTGATTCATATTGATGCGGTGCATGCTCCTGAGATCTATGAAGTTAGTAGTATCAGTGACGGGGGGCCACGGATGGCATCCTCTCACCCGAAATTAGAGGAGTGTGCTTCCGATAGCTATCTCACCTCCCTCGATTCAATAGCTAATATTTCTATGTCTCAATATAACTATAACACTTTCACTCAGTGTTGAAAGCACGCACACATGTCAAACCTATTCCTAAAAAAAGGAAATAGCTAGCTTTGATCCTTTCTCCACTATTACGCCTCATATAGCTCTTCAACCTTGTATTCTAGTTACTAAAGATCTATTTGAAACCTACTTCTTAACTCTCACTTCTATAACCGTCTGGAACTCAATTCTCTTGTACTTCCGATTGCCAGTACGTACATTTCTCGGCGTCTCGAGGTCTATGTGGTTAATGCATTTCTCACTATTATTAAATCACCGATTTATTGTTTTTTCGTATATATATTGTATATATATATGAGGTCACCGTCGTAAGTAAAATATACGGGAGAACTGCGTATAGGTGGGCTTTGAGACATTCCAATAGAGCATTGACTCAGGGTAGGCACGTATAAGCTAGTCACTAGCTCTTCATATACAAGCTCCCTACCTTAGGATTCACTCCTTCTCTTTGCTTATTACATGTCCAGCTTATTCTTCAAGTCCGTTCTAAGTATTGGCTTGTTGTGAGCGCCTGTCTATCTTCTTTTTCTGTCAATAGTGTTGTTCCTTACAGGTTTTCCTGTCTTATCTCTCTACCATTTTATTACTTCATACTATTATCATAATGAATTTCTCAACTTGCACATTCTAACTCTATCTATATAAGTCACTCATATGACGACTGACTTCGACCTCACTTCATTCTTATCGCAATCATTTCGAGATATTTACTGCTCTCAGCCTATCTTTTTACTTATATGAATTAGCCTCTCGTCAATAATACTTTCCGATTCTATAATTCTCTACCTGATTCAGGATAGAATTTTCCGATTATGGGTGATCGTCGTCATACCTTATGTGAAATTCAAATCTTTTAAAAAACCATACTTCTACAAATCTCCCTCTCTAAATACCTTCTTAACTTTACTATCTTTTTCGACGGTTCTCTCCTCGTCTCTCTGTTGACAATATAAACAATCCTTGGCCTTTAACAATAAAACAAAAAAATGTCTTGATAACCTCACATCACAACGGTTGCTAAGGTATCCTCAAAGAAACTGGATTCTAGTTTAGACTGCGAGATTTTTTTCCTCTTCTCCAGCTATACAAGGCTTTACAAGTACCTCATCCGCCCTTGTATGGAGTACTGTTCTCTAATATCTGGGGGGTGCTCTGGTTTCACCTAGCTTTGGACAGGGTCGAGTCAAAAGCCAAAAGGCCTTAATAAACTGTATTCCTGCACTCTCCCTCAAGTTTCACTTGACCCCTATTACCTTGCGGCGCGATGTTGGTACTTTATCTCTTTTCTATAGTACTATTATATATATAGCAAGACGGCCGGTGATCTTCGAGGTAACTTAACCACTCGCGTACAGCCACCTTTACGCACCCCTCTCACGTCAGCACAAGGGTTGCTGTGGTCTGCGCACAACGTTTTTCTAATAGATATTGTTAAAACTAACCAGCTAAGTCGTCATTGCGAGTGCTCCTCTTATTCTGCTACACTTTTAGTTTATTGTGGATTCTTATTTCCATCTTCTGATGTTATTCCTATGCTTGAATTTAATCTCTCACTTCACTTTAAAGCCTGAGTCTTGCTCATCCTAGCGTAATTTGCGCTAAGCGTGAATATGAAATTTTGGCGGTGTCAAACACCTCACCTTCTACATGATATGAGTGAGCTTGCATGTACCCTCGATGAGTGGTGTACGACAACGTGCTAATAAAAAAATAAAAAATGTGTGTGTAACCTACTTCGAAAATAATGCATAACGTGGGATTTGTATGGTATTTGTGAAGTATTTGTGTGGTATTAAGATGTGCATAAGTATAATAGGATTTTGGTGAGTCAATGATGTCATGTTAGTAAGCGAAAATAAAATAAAAAAGTAGGTTTTGAAATAGAGTAAAATATAAATAAGTAATAAGGTAAATCGCGTATAGTAAGCGAGATAAGCTATGAAGAATGATAAATCTCAGTAATACGATGAAATTACGGTCGAAGTGATGAATTACAAGTAAACGAGGGAGGATTGAGTGATTTTGAGATCCTGGATGTTGAATAGATTTGTAATCAAAATGTTTATGGTAAAGCAATAGTTCCGAGGGCATTGGAAGCGAGCCTGAATACTAATATTCCAAAACATATGGGAAGGGGGGAATAATGTAAGTTAGTCAGGAAAATTGGAATCGCGTTAGACAGATCATTTCTTTTCTCTACTGGGCAAGAATATATAACTTATATTTTGTCGAAAGAATGCGTCGATGTGACTGAAGGACTGATTGTGAGAAACAAAGGTGCGTTAGAAGTGATAGAGGATTAGTGTGGACATCTTACGTTGTAAAAAAATGATTTGAGAAAAATAAGGGAGTAGAAGAATTTTTATTATTTTACTACATGCTATATTCTTTTGCATTTTCAATCGGTCGTAACAAATGACTAATTGGGTAGTGCCAATTCAGATGTTATTGATATATCGGTGTTGGTGATAAGTAGTTCAATATATCATAAATACATATATAGATCGATAGTAAAATCGTGAGTTAGTGTACAGAATATATGACGTTGAAGAGATGTTATAATATTATTAATGACGGTAGGAGATGCAGGGATGTGCTATTTATCTTCTTGGTTATTCATTGTATATGGAGTGGTTTGAAAGAAATTACGAGAGTGAGTCAAGGGATGGTTTAGAACAGGCGTTGTGGATGATCCTCGAGATTTCAAAATTTTCTGACTCCCCGACTCCACCCTGCTTTAAAATTCCGAGCTTCACTACGACTTCCGAGTGAGACTACCTAGCTTCCCAACTCTCTAACCTCCGACTTAACGACTTACCGATCTAAACCTCTATCAAAATATTACCTGACTCCCCGACTCCCGACTCCATCTCAGTCTCTAGTTAGAATAGAATAGAGTATGTGAAAGAGATGGAGGATGCCCTACCTTACTACATATGTCCGGAATATTTGGCTTTATAGTTTGTGGCTGAAATATCTGCAGAGAGAGTCTTGAGAATTCATTGAGGATACGATAATTTAGCAGCGTGTGTTAAAAGAAGATTTTGAAGTAACACGTATTAGATAAGGAGTAATGAGAGTTATGTGAAGCGAGGAACAGTCCCTCGGTGTATGAATTTATAGTTAGATGGTGAGTACAGTACGGAACAAGTGTCTCGGGTATTAAATATTTAGTATATAATAGTGTTATGATGAAAAGCGGATACCCGAAGAATGCTCAAGTATCAAATGTAGTTAAGGAAAGTTTGATAATGGCAGGTAAAGGTGGCTATGCAATTAAATCGTTGAGGTTGAGATGTCAAAAGGGACTAAGTCTGATGCGTGTAGGCGTCTTTATACACTGAAGGGTTACAGTTTTTACATAATAATGTATAATTGATTGAAAATTTACAATATACTACAAACCAATAATTTGACTTATAGATATCCTGAGTAATTAATGTCATATATGAAAAGCTAAAAGTATAACGGAGTAATCAGGAGTAATCGGCAACTTCGTTAACTTTTCCTTTCAATAAGGTAATAGAGATAACGCACCTCTATTTTCCGAGTTAACGAAATAACGATAACGAACATCCAACTTTTATGAGTAACGTGATGCCTCTACTCTGTATATATATATAATATATATATATTATATATTTATATATATATATATTATTATATATATTATATAATATATAATATATATATATATATTATTATATATAATATATTAAATATTATATATATATATATATAATAAATTATATAATAATATATATTATATAATATATATATATATATCTATATATATCTATATATATATATATCTATATTATATAGTATTTTAACACTATTATATTATATTATTATCTATTATTATTATTATTGATTTTTATTATTATTATTATTATTATTAATTATTATTATTATCGTATTCGATCCAGACTCAAAATTGGTTTTGGGCATTGAATTAGAAGCTCAACTCCTTATACCTCAATTCCTTAGATAATATTAATCACCAAAATCATGAGAGTTATATGATAATTTATTTTTGAGTGAGTATTTTAGCTCACATATTTAAGAGGATATTACATAATATACTATAATAAATTAGAATCATGCTTAAATTTTTTTAGCAATGGAGGTTTTGCATATATAAATGTTACTTTGTATATTATGTTATATATATAATAAGCTATTATATTTATATAATCATTAGAATAACGTATGACCCCTCTTAGATTCATATCTATCTCAGCTATGTAAATAATTAACTAATTATTTGCCTTATTCAATTTACTAATTTACTAGATCTGAATTATTATATTTAATATGTTAATAATACTAAGCATACAGAAACCCTTCTCCTGTATGACAAAATTTTGAAATACAATACTGAGGGGATACCATCCATCAAGTTAATATCTGGTCCTTTTTTATTCTTGAGAGCTAATTTATTTGTAGTGTATAAAAAATGATGTTTGTGTAAATAGTATTTGAAGAAACTTATCATTTGTATATACTTTATTTTCATGCGATATAATATTATATTAAAAGTTTTATTTACTTTGGAATTTTAATTATTATAAATTATATTAAATATATTATAATTTACTTTAGTTCTATTTATTTTATGTATTATTATATTAGAATTTATATATTTTTAATATTATTATTTATTTTTTATTTTTATATTTATTATTATATTTTATATTTATTATTTTATTTTTTATATTTTTTATTATTTTTACTTCCGTAAATGTTTGTTTTTATTTATTTATGTTAAATATTTAAATAAAAATTTTTAAATTAATAAATTTGAATAAAAGTTCTTTTTAGTTTAATTTATTGTAGGAATATTTCTTTCTATACTAATATTAGTCGAAGCCAGAGACGATTTTGGCAAAAAGACTCATTATTGCCAAAAATACGAATTTAGTGTCAAGTTATATGACTCTTCACTTTATTTTAGTTCACATCTGAATGTCAAAAATATAATCTTTGTGAATGTTTGACTGATTATTATTAATTATTAATGTATAATTTTGAACTTGTAAAAGTTCAACCATATTTGCTCCCTTTGACATTATATTTATTATTTATTTAATTATTATTATTATTATATATTATTTATTATTATATATATTATATTATATTAATTATTTATACTATATATTATGATTATATTATAATTAATATAATAACTTGAAATTAAAATTAAGTTGAAAACACTTATTTGTATTTGCATCACTTCTTACAAATTTGCATTGCATATAAACTTGTAATAAAATATTGATCTTCCAGTCGCTTAAACACAGTATTTTAATAAAAAAGCAAACATTGCTTTGTAAAAGAGTTTGTCGCTTAAGATTGAGGTGTTAAGTTTTCCACATTATTACATTAACATATGGATTTTGGCGTTACATCCTTCTCCAAAACAGTTTGTATGTGAAAAGTTTTTAGACTCTCTCCTCTCTCTCATCAGTGCTCTGAGTGTTGATATTCACTTACACCCTTTTGAATGACTTGTATATGATTAACAAACTATTGCAAATCTACTTTTATTGTTCCATATCTTCGTGATAATGATTCTCATTTTTAAGATCCCTATATAATTTTCATTCCCCTTAAACAAATTGCGATTCTATTATGTGAGAAGTGTAGAGAAAGGTTATTCTGTTACCATTAATTCTATTATATCATGCCACAATATTTGGCGAAGAAGGAAACCATTCAATACCCATTCATAGTGTGAGAAACTCATCAGATCTCATCTAAAGATCAACCTCTCATATTTAACTTTCAAGAACCGGAACAAGGTTACTTTTTTATTTCTAACCATAGCAAGACCCAGATGAATTTATCCTAGTTCTTTTTATTTTTATATTTTATGAATCTGAAGTCGAAAGAAACAGAGAAGCTTTCTGAATGCAGAATAAGTCACAAAAAAACTGCAAACAAAAAAAATTCCTCATCAGATAGCATCCCTATCTATTCTTAAATACCACGATAATTTTAAGTATATTACAGGGTATACTTAAATTTATTATCATATTATTATTTATTAGATTTGAATTGATTATAAATTTTTATGAATCATAAAGATTTATTTAAATAGCATTAAAATAAACTAACATATATTCTTTGACGTGCTTTCAGACACAATAACTTTAGCTTCAACTATTACTTCTTTATGAAAAAGATAAATAAAATAATATAAAACCTTAGATTTATTTAATTTATTAGCTTTAGCCAATAAAATCATAAAAATAATACCTTAATTACTATTGTAAATTACAATATCTATACTTATGTTTTTATTTGATTTGATTTTATTTTTCTACTCCGGATGAGAAATAAAATATAATATATAACAATATTTTATATTAATTTTACATTAATATTATGTAAATAATAAATATTTTAATTTTATTTTCTAAATTTATTTAGATAACCCTTTATAAAGGATTTCGGATTTTCCCAAAGATGCCAACTTAAAAAAAGAATATTAGACAATAAATAAATAGTGGAGGAGGAGTGTTGGAGAGAGAGATGAGTAAGAGAGATAGATAGAGAGCGAGAGAGAGATAGATAGAGTAAATGAGAGCAGGAGAGAGTGTATGAGTAGAGAGAGATAGAGTAAGAGAGAGAGTAGAGTAGAGAGAGAGGAGATAAATAGAGAGAGACGAGAGTGATGAAGATAGTAAGAGACGGAGAGAGAGAGAGAGAGATAGAGAGGACAGAGATTATTAGAGATATGAAGAAGAGATAATAATATTATATATAATATATATTATATATAATATATATTCTTATATATATATATATATATTGTATAATATATATATATATATATATATATAATATATATCATATAGTTGTAATATGATAATATATTATATATATATTTATATATAGAGAGAGAGACGAGAGAGACGAGAGAGAGAGAGAGAGAAGAGAGTGAAGAGCAGATTAGAGACAGGACATGAGAGAGAGATGAGAGTTAGGTACGATAAACAAGCTGATAATAAGGAAACAATGCATTATAGTGTTCATATGAACTTGGAAGTAGAGAAATACAACAGAACTTATCTTCGGTCTGAAGATGTTAGTAGAAATAAACAGGAAGTGTTCAAGGAAAATATTTATATAGGAGCACTTCAGCGCTGATCTATGGAGAATGATACTTTCAAATAAACATGCCAGAGAGAAAAGTTGTGTGGGAAACCTCGTTACAGTACTATGAAATAGACCGTACCAAGTTCGGTGCACAAGATCATCAACATTAATAGTGTAAACAACTACTATGAAAGTGCTGTTAGAAACAGCTCGTGGTATAGAAGTGATTGTTTCCAGTAAGTTAGGCATTAGGCAAGATGAGCTGCTATTTACTACTACTTTTTATTATGTACAACATGGATTAACGTATAAGAGATAAGTAAGATATGAGAAAAATTGGGAATTATGTTACATATGCATGACATCCCAAAAGTAACGCGATAAGAGGAAGCTCTGCAGACAGCGACAGAAAGGTGGATAGATATATGCAAGAAGAGTGTTCGTGCTACGAATGAAAATAGAGACAAGGGAAATGGGTCGGTAGCCGAAAGATGAGAGAGAGAGGCTGGTTACCCATGTATGATTCACCGCATATGAGTGATATATATATATACCTAATAAGAAATTTTATATCTATAATAATATATACAATATATAATATATAGGTCTTAGATCATATCGTGAGACGTATAGTTTATTATAAGTATATATATATATGAGAGGGTATATATTGCGGTATTAAGTCAACAGCGTCTTCTTGGATGATCATCTTCGCCTTTCCCCCTGTTTCATGATATTATTATGAATATAGATGAGATACAAATTATCTACGTATAAGATACCATATAATATATATACTTTTATTTCATCGAATACTTTACGTACGGATTAGTAGTATATAATTATAGAGCATATCGCAAGACAGCTAGCAATGACATTAGTATTATTATCAAAATTAGATACTCACTATT
>JABUQX010088426.1:7500-21115 GCA_015478945.1 Trachelipus rathkii
TATATATATATATATATATATATAAAAATATATATATATATATATATATATATATATATATATATATATATATAATATATATATATATATATATATATATATATATATATATATATATATATATATATATATATATATAAATTATATATATATATATATATATTTATGAGAATTATCTGGACAACTTTCTCATAAATATATTATCGGCAAACCAAGAAGTTTGAAAAAAAAACATATTTAGAATCTTTGGATAATAAAGTTTGTTTCACTTAAGTGACAATGTTACAAACATTCAATATTTTCACCATTAGTAATTCTCAAAACATCAGTCGATAACCCGAATTCAGCCATGTACGAACCAGCATTTCTACATTAATTTGTTGAATAGCAGCTGAGATTCTTGCTTTTAAATCACCAATGTCTGTCACCTGAGGATTGTACACATCTTTGACGAATATCCAAAGGAAAAAATTACAGGTGTGATGTCGGGATATAATTCCATCAACATGCAAGAGCAAATTCTAAAAGAAAAAAGGAAAATATAAGTTTTCCGTTCATAAAAAAAAGACGATTAATATATTGCCTTTTTGAAAAAAAAAAATCAAAAGAATATAAAAGCAAGGATAAAACATTTTATTACATTAATTTTAAATTTGAACTGTGACCTTTATAGTAGCAAATTTTTTATATTCTGCATGTGCAAAATCTATCATCTACTGAATGATTTTTTTTTTTTTTTTTGTAAATTCTTTGCAAAAAAAAAAAAAAAAAAAAAAAAAAACACCTTTTAAAATGAAACAAAATCATAAAAAAAAATTATTTTTAAGAAAACTAACAAAATTTTACGCACTTTCTTGTATTTTTTCATGTAGTCACTAATTTTCCTCCCATAGATATAGCCCTTTGGAATAATGTCGAACGAGTTATTCTTCTCAATCATGATTTTCCGAAACGTTTCTGTAAAACAAAAAAAAACGACTTCGTAGCGAGTAAGATGGCCATAGATTTTAATTGCTTCAGATTTGGAGGAGGTCAAAGTGGGTGGTCTAGTAGTTTTCAGTTCCAGGTAGAAGCTTAATTAGTGACACTGGCGAAACAGCTGTTATCTGGTCAATTTTATTCCGCCATAATTCCATCAACATGCAAGAGCAAATTCTAAAAGAAAAAAGGAAAATATAAGTTTTTCGTTCATAAAAAAAGACGATTAATATATTGCCTTCTTGTAAAAAAAAATCAAAAGAATATAAAAGCAAAGATAAAACATTGTATTACATTTATTTTAAATTTGAACTGTGACCTTTATAGTGGCAATTTTTTTATATTCTGCATGTGCAAAATCTATCATCTACTGAATGATTTTTTTTTGGTAAATTCTTTGCAAAAAAAAAAAAAAAAATAAAAATGAAAAAAAAATCATAAAAAAAAATTTATTTTTAAGAAAACTAACAAAATTTTACGCACTTTCTTGTACTTTTTTCATGTAGTCACTAATTTTCCCCCCATAGATATAGCCCTTTGAATAATGTCGAACGAGTTATTCTTCTCAATTAAGATTTTCCGAAACGTTTCTGTAAAACAAAAAAACAAAAATAATTAGACGATAGACGAAAAATAGTTTTATTTGTTCAAGTTTTTAAGTTGTTTTATTTGTTCAAGTTTTTAAGTTTTTCTTTAAAAATTAAAAACATTATCATGAAAAGCAGTTTTATTTTAAGAAGTTAAAAATACTAAAAATGATTACCTTTTAAAACAACAAGCTTCTCAGGGCTAAGAGGAGGTTTTGTTGGAGTTTCTAAAAGTGTTGGGCATCTTCTCCCAGTAACAGATCGGTCCCTAAGAACACTGCTATTAGAATTTGATATGATTCTGGACCAGCAACTTCCGGTAATTGGTATTCCATCTCCAAGAACAATAATATCCTTAGGAAATATGAAACAAAATAGGTATAAAAAGCTAGTCAAAATTTATTGGAAGATTTTGAATTAGTATCACATAAATCAGACATATTACCTGATTCGTTGACTCTGCGATATCTATCTGGAAACAATTTGTAGTTCCTCTGAATTTTTGACATTCTGAAATTTCACAAAATTTGACCTCTAATTTTGTTGCATTCGCCCCTTGAACTTCATAATGTTGCAGACCGTTAGACATGACATCTGAAATCTTTGGAAAGATGTGTTTCCTCGTCATCTAAGTTTTTCATCAGGGTTTTGATATCGGTATTAGTTTTATTAACGACCCCATCATCCATGCTATAAAACGAAAATAAATTGTATCACGAAATAAAATATAAAACTTTGCTAAATAATACACAGTGAACACACAAAAATTTTGTTGAAACCTGACATCGGTATCTGAATTGAAAAGATTCTCTCTCTCTCTCTCTCTCTCTCTCTCTCTCTCTCTCTCTCTCTCTCTCTCTCTCTCTCTCTCTCTCTCTCTCTCTCTCTCTCTCTCTCTCTCTCTCTCTCTCTCTCTCTCTCTCTCTCTCTCTCTCTCTCTCTCTCTCTCTCTCTCTCTCTCTCTCTCTCTCTCTCTCTCTCTCTCTCTCTCTCTCTCTCTCTCTCTCTCTCTCTCTCTCTCTCTCTCTCTCTCTCTCTCTCTCTCTCTCTCTCTCTCTCTCTCTCTCTCTCTCTCTCTCTCTCTCTCTCTCTCTCTCTCTCTCTCTCTCTCTCTCTCTCTCTCTCTCTCTCTCTCTCTCTCTCTCTCTCTCTCTCTCTCTCTCTCTCTCTATCTCTATCTCTCTCTCTCTCTCTCTCTCTCTCTCTCTCTCTCTCTATCTCTCTCTCTCTCTCTCTCTCTCTCTCTCTCTCTCTCTCACTCTCTCTCTCTCTCTCTCTCTCTCTCTCTCTCTCTCTCTCTCTCTCTCTCTCTCTCTCTCTCTCTCTCTCTCTCTCTCTCTCTCTCTCTCTCTCTCTCTCTCTCTCTCTCTCTCTCTCTCTCTCTCTCTCTCTCTCTCTCTCTCTCTCTCTCTCTCTCTCTCTCTCTTATATATATATATATATATATATATATATATATATATATATATATATATATATATATATATATATATATATATATATATATATATATATATATATATATATATATATATATATATATATATATATATATATATATATATATATATAAACATATATATATATATATATATATATATATATATATATATATATATATATATATATATATATATATATATATATATATATATATATATATATATACTTTATGTATGTAATAATATAATAATAATAATAATAATATATGTATATATGTATAATAATAGCTCAATATATATACTAATAATATAACAATGTGTAATAATAATAATAATATATAACAATAATAATAATAATAATATGTAATATGTATCATCAGATTCAGTTGAGTCATGACGGACACTGACCTATTTCTCTGAGAGCTAGGTATCCATAAGGTTTTCGTCAATATAATATGCAAGCGCTCTTAAATAATTTTCCTTATTACCTTGTTCACTTAACTTCTCACTCTTAATTCTTCCAAGGTTACGGTGGATTAGCTTCCTACCTTTCGGGGTGTAATATTTCTGATGTTATTCGGAAGGGAAGAGCGAGTTATTATCAATGCAGCCGAGCTTCCAGAGCACTGCAGATCCTCGGAGAACTTTCCCTTTCCTGGTCGTCTGCTTCAGTGTTCCTTTGACACTCCACTAGCTGCTTCCACTGTGAATCACAACCAACAAAAGCTCACAACTGGGACCTGAATAACACAAAAATTAATAGATTATGAAGGTTCCCCCCTTCTTTGATTTATTTATTTTTATTCTTTGTCTTTTTTTCACATTTAATGAAGATATTTAGTAAAACAAAAGTTACTCAATAATGGGATTCTATAAAAATTTATCAATAATTCAATTTTAAAAGATTGGTTAACTTATAATAAAAATTTATTTATTAAACAAAAGTACAATTATTACAAAACCCAATTTAAACCCATTTTAAAAACCACCAGTTGTAACATCTTTTTTTGATCACTTATCCAACCATTTAGGTCACCCAGCATAATCAATCTGAAGCTCCTACTCACCCCATCAAAACATCATTCAGATTATAAGTATCCCAAAAGGTTGCACTCTCTTCAACATTACCACCATATGGACACTACCTTGACCTTTTCAAACTTAAATTTAACCATTAGAATTCTAGTGCTCACACAAATGAAATACCATGGCTCTGTACCACAGGTCACACATCAGAATTGCAACTCTTTTTTTCTCCCCCTCTCATTCACATACCATTCACCAGCACACACACACATCTCATACCACACCACTCATCTTCAGCACTTCCTCTCATCTTTGTTTGTCACAGCAAGCAAATCAAATTTATCCTTTCTAAATACATCCATCCACCTCTCTCCCTTTTCTCACATCATTGATCTTTTGTCCAAAATCGCCCTCCTAGTTCAAATATTTTGTTGAAATGGAGTCTTTTATAAAAATCACGACCTTCACCAAGTATGCATTAGCATTCCTGACAGAGATAAGTGGTAGTGAGCAGCCAGCCTAACTACCACTGTCCTTTAGTCGCCTTTTATATATATATATATATATATATATATATATATATATATATATATATATATATATATATATATATATATATATATATATATATATATATATATATATATATAGATATATGTGTCTTTGCAGCTCACAGTCAGAAAAAAGTCACAGTACAGTATCTACAAATATGCCTATATATATATATATATATATATATATATATATATATATATATAATAATAATATAATAATATATATATATATATATATATATATATATATATATATATATATATATATATATATATATATATATATATATATAACTGATGAAATGTAGATGTGAGGGGAGTGTGGAAAGAACACTTCAAAAAATCTGCATAACATTGCAGTAATGAAGAGGTATTAGTGATGTGTGTGGGTTTGATGGTGCAGAAGGAATAGGTATTTTGGGGATGAGGTTATTGAAGGAGGAGGTAATGGGTAGAGTGAGAAAGTTGAAAAATGGTAAATCTGCAGGTATAGATGAAATTACTGGTGAAATGATCAAGAACGGAGGCGAGATGGTAATTGATTGGATTTGGGCGTTTATGGAGGGTATATAAGGCTCTCTCAAAATGTACTAAATGTATACTACTAGTATATAGTATAATAATCATTATTTATTACTATCAGTAACTATGATAATGTAATAAATTTCTTTCTATTTAAGCAAATTTAGTTTCCCCTTTAAACACTTTCACATAGTCAACCATTCATGGGCATAATTATATATGGACCAAGGAGATCCAATTGATATAATATGTTTAGATTTCAGCAAAGCCTTTGATAAGGTTACACCCCATCAGGCTGATGCAGAAGTTAATACAATGTGGTATAAGTGGATTGGTGCATGGTTGGATTAAAAAGTGGTTGTGGAATAGAAGGCAGTATGTACTACTAAATGGTAATAAGTCATCATGAAAAATATAGTGAAGAGTGTTGTCCCACAGGGTTCAATGCTGGGGTCACTGTTGTTCCTGATATATATTATTGATTTAGGCAAGGGACCTAAATGTAAGGTTTCTAAGTTTGTAGATGATACCAAAGTGGCTACCTCAGTAAGGAATAATGATGGATGTATAAAGATTCAAAATGATCTTGATAAACTTCTTTGGTGGCCAGATAAGTGGCAAATAATTTTAATAGTAAAAAGTGTAAAAGATTCTGCACCTAGGTTACTCAAATAAAGATTTAACTACAAAAAAATGAGTGAATGCCAGGTCTACTGTCAGCAAAAAAAATTTTAGAAATTGATTATTATAAGCAGTAATATGAAGTAGCTAATCAGTGTTTAGAAGCAAGGAATAAAACTAATAAGATGCAAGATATAATAAATCACAATGCTATATTTACAAGAGCAAGGAAATTATAAGTAAGCTGTATAATAGCTATGTTAGGCCAGTATTTGAATATTGTCTACAATTTTTGAAAAAAAAAAAAAATCATGTTTTTTGCTAATAACTTCTAACATATGAAATAATTTATTATTTTAAATCATATAGCTACTTTATTTCCACTATATACCTTAACCTTATGAATAATTACTTTAGTTCTAAGTTCAATACTCTAAATATGAGATCAAAGTTAAGGGTTTTTGTTTTTTCTACCCCACTTGACTATATATATATATATATATGGTGCATTCTCTGACAAATCATGCAAAATTTTTGCAAAGTTGCACCCGACCCCCTCCGATTTTAATGAAATTTGGTATACAAACTCATTTTGGCACAAAACTCACTCCCCTAAAATATTAGGTTCCAATTTTGAGTAGGGGCTGCAAAACAGCCCCCCCAATTTTGGGGGGTTCCGCGATACTCACTTCTTTCAAAGACTGATAACTTTGGTTCTACTTAATGCAGAATCAAAATTCAAAATGCATTTTAAAGGGAATTTATAGATCTATAAAAAAGGCATGAATAAAAAAATCTGTACAACAATTTTTAAAAAAGTTATAAAGTGTTAAAAAAAAAATTCCCCCCCACCCCCCCTTTTGTTGATCAATTTTTAAAAACCCAGTATCCTACTTATAAACTGAGAATTTCTTTTAACATATACAAACATAAAAAGTCTGCTTATTTGATTGGATAAACCTGCTTTTTAGCCTAAAAAAAAAAGGGTTTCTATGTAAAAATTTAATTTTGAAATAATTCATAAATTTGTGACAATTAACCTTCAGTACAACTTTAAATTGATATATATAATATATATATATATATATATATATATATATATATATATATATATATATATATATTTTTATATATATATAACCTTATATATATATATATAACTGCTATCTTATATATATATATACACTCTGTTCTTGGATTATAATTTAATAGTATAAACTCGAGCTTAATATTTTAATTAGTCAAATGGAATACTATATAACAGAAAAATCATGAGAATTTATATATTTAGTTATATAGTACCTATATATAGTTAGTGATTTCACTTTAGTTACTTTTTTGCAAAAGTTCTTTAGACTTTTGCAGGTCATCCATATCAAAGCTGTACATTATTTTTCTTCCTGGTGTTAGTTTTGGAGCCGCAAGTTTTTTAAGAATATTTTTCCTTTCAATCCACACTTGGTCATCAACATTTGGGAATATATACATACCTTGTTCTTCCTCCTTCAGAAAACTAATATAAAAATCATCAAAGTCCTCAGAGTAACTTTCAATAATACCAATGAATATATTACCTTCAAAGTTGCAAGAAACATAGTGACTTATTATATCTGCTGCCTCCATGTTAAAATGAGAGTATTCATCACTTTCATGTATGTTTACTTCAGATATTTTAGCTTCTTTGTAAGATTTTGAATTTGATATCTGAAAAGCTTTCAAAGTTTCAGTGTTAATGGGGATAATTTTATGAAACCCTTGTGTTCCTTTCAATGTTACACATTTTTCAAACCTCTTCTTCAGTTTTTCTTCAGCTCTAAATACTTCTTCCTTTGTGATGTATATGCAGTTTATTCCTGGTATATATTCATTACAGTAGTAGAAAAAACTGTCTGCAGTTAGTATCTGATCCTTATATGGCCTTTGTAGGCTTGCCTTGGCAACAGTTCTCTTGATGACTCCACCAATTCCATCACAAACATTTTTCCCATGACCGGTTCCAAAGAAATTCCACTCACATAATATATTAAAGTCCGCAAAATGATGGCATAAATTGATAAAATTATATTTGTTTTTGTACTGTGCAGCACAGCCATCACTAAAATAATGAATTTTCTTAATGAATGCAAATTGTTCTTTAAGTTTTTCAATCAACTTAACTTGAAAGGCATATACCATGATGGTTGAATGTTTTAAGTAATCACTAATGCAACAAAAACTTTCATGTTGTAGAACACCATCTTTTTTATAATATACAACAAAAGGATGTATTGTAACTTGATCATTGACCCAGTGGAAAGCCTGACTGGCATCTTGTACAATAAAGGTATAGTTTTCTGAAAAATCACCAAGTATTATAACCTCATTATCAGGTAGGTTGCTTTTAAGTTCTTTAAGATAATTAGATTGAGCTTTTACGATAAAATGATGCCTTGTTAATTCATAAACTTTCTTGGCCAAAATTCTATGAAATCATCTTTATTTTGTACTGTTGTAATTAAATTTGATCTGTCTGTACTTACCCATTGTGAATATGTGACTGAATCTCTTGTGTTCATATTTTCAATCGTTTTTAAGTACTTTACTAATTCTTCTTTTTTAGGGCAATTTCTACCATATCTGAGCATGCAACCTGCATCATCATCATGACACACTGTTTTTCTTATTAGATCTTTATAAGTTAAATGCTTTACACCAATTGCAAACACCATTAATTTTGGATTTTGGTGGTGTATACACACACATACATTATGGGTCCCCTTTGCACCAGCCATAACACACCATTTGGGCCTTAATTTAGCAAATGTTGAAAATCCAATAAGATCAATACAGTTTTCCTTGTACTTTTCATATAGTTCTTTCAGATTCCCAAGTAATAACCTTAATAATAGCAATAAATAAGTAATAATAGCATGACAAATTTTGAAAAACTAGTACAAAAGATAATTCTCTTATGTAGAGAAAATGGTGAAATTCACAAGTTAAAATTGTTCATTATTCTTTCAAGCAATAAATTGTAAATAGTCTAAAACTATAGAACTTTACTTACGAAATTTTATAGGAGAAACTCCCAGTTCCTGTAGGCTTGCATTTAGGAAAGCTCGACTAACTTCTGGTTCTTTCTTATGTGGTGTCTGCGCATTTGTGTTATCTGGTTTAAGTACACATTCATTACTTGACAAACTTGACGTGTCTTCTTCAGCAGTAGGAACTTCAGCATTATTTTTCAACAGCCGCAGTTCATTTTCACAGTTTGTACAGATATGGTCTGTCATTTGTAAGTGCAGCTGAGTCATCATGGTTACTATCCATTGTTGTATGGGTCTCAAAGACTTTGTCACAACTTTTTTGTGTTTTAATAGAGGATTGCAGCACACCTCATGGTATCCTGACTTTCCTCTATTGCTCATACTATAAAAAAAATTTCTTATTGAATACTAAAGAAATCTCTAAAAATATATATATATATATATATATATATATATATATATATATATATATATATATATATATATATATAGCCTATATATATATATATATATATATATATATATATATATATATATATATATATATATATATATATATAAATTTAAAGTTGTACTGAAGGTTAATTGTAATAAAATTATAAATTATTTCATTTAATTTTTACATAAAAACCCTTTTTTTAAGCCAAAAAAGCGGGTATATCCAATCAAATAAGCAGACTTTTTATGTTTGTATATGTTAAAAGAAATTCTCAGTTTATAAGTAGGATACTGGGTTTTTAAAAATTGATCAACTAAAAGGGGGGGGGGAGATTTTTTTAACACTTAATAACTTTTTTAAAAATTGTTGTACAGATTTTTTTATTCATGCCTTTTTTATAGATCTATTAATTCCCTTTAAAATGCATTTTGAATTTTGATTCTGCATTAAGTAGAACCAAAGTTATCAGTCTTTGAAAGAAGTGAGTATCGCGGAACCCCCCAAAATTGGGGGAGCTGTTTTGCCCTACTCAAAATTGGAACCTAATATTTTAGGGGAGTGAGTTTTGTGCCAAAATGAGTTTGTATACCAAATTTCATTAAAATCGGAGGGGGTCGGGTGCAACTCACCACCTGATTTGTCAGAGAATGCACCATATATATATATATATATATATATATATATATATATATATATATATATACTGATATATATATATATATATATATATATATATATATATATATATATATATATGTAGAGATATATATATATATATATATATATATATATATATATATATATATATATATATTGGAAAGAGTGCCACATAGAGCAAGGATGATTTCTGGGTTTTGAGCTACGAGAAAAGGCTGAAAAGGATTAGGTATGTTTTGTAGAATGGCCTTTGAATTACTTGGAGGGGATACAATACAAGTCTACAAAATATTAAAGCTATTGATAACACTGAAACCAATAAATTTCATTATAATTGAACCACAGACAAAGAAACCAGGGGACATAATAAGAGAAAATTAAGAAGGCATGCTATCTGATGTAACAAAACATTCATTCAGTAATAGTGTTGCTCTCATATTTGGAATGGTTTGCCGCTGGAGGTTGGTGAGTGTGACTCAACATTTAAGAAAGGATTGGATAGGCACTATATGGGTGATTTTGAAATCATATAGTATATTTTGACTAAGTCAAATCGGTGTCGATTGCTGGATATGTTAAAAGAAATATATTATCTTTGTAACTACTGGTATGATAATAAACAGCTTGTAGTGTGGTTAGTATGTATATTAGCTATAGTTTTGCTTTTGGTATGAGTTGACATATTTTTATATTGGCTGTTTTCTAAATTGACAAGCCTTAGGGTGTGGTGTAAGTTGTGCATGTTGCATGAGTATGAGGTTATAATTATTTAGCTTTTTAACTGGGACAGTCTTGATAGGCCCATGTGGCTTCTTATGGTCTCTTCATTTCTTATGTTCTTATTTTGATGGATAATGGTGTTGGGACCAAGGTCCAAATGTATTCACCCTTTCTTACCTCTTGGTGGAAGTACCATCTTCAAGATGGAAACAAAAGAATTGCTTGGCATTTAAAGAAAAATGTTTGCTGTTTTAATTTTTATTTTTGATTTGATTATTCACCCCAATTACTTTTGAATACTGTGTATGCTTAAAAAATGTTATAATAACCTTAACTTATTGAGGCCTTAACAGTTGTAATATATATATATATATATATATATATATATATATATATATATATATATATATATATATATATATATATATATATATATATATATATATATATATATATATATATATATATATAGGGTAATTATGTTGCAAATGTGAGAAAGCATTATATAAATATTGATTTTTGTTTCAATAGTTTCAATGCAACGATGCTATATCAAAAAAAAATTTTAATATTGCATTATATATATATATATATATATATATATATATATATATATATATATATATATATATATATAGAGCTTCGGGTGGTGTGACCGGGCCCACCTCTTTTAGAGGGGTGATTCAGTCCACTCTAAATAAAATTTTGTATCACGGCCCTATAGGTCATAAGCACACAAAAAATAATAATGTAATTCTAATAATAAAGAAGTTTTATTAAAGTTTGAATAACGCCGAGTCGGCCTGACCGTGGAGGGGTGAAGCGGACCACCATTGAGGGGTGACTCGGACCATCTGTTTAAATTCGTCTTTTACGTATAATTTCAATTTTATATTTTAATTTTTACTTAATATAATAATTATTTATCATATTAAAATTCGTAATAAGTAATAAAAATGTCAATAATGATAAATAAAATACGAATATAAATAAGGTGGTCCGATTCACCCCTCTCCGTTCAAAAATTGATTTTTTGAATTCGTTTTTATTAAAATTTCATTTTTAAAAAAATTTTCATAATATAAGTAACTTTTATTACATTTAAATTAATTTATACGTAATAAAAATGTCAATAATAATACGTAAAAAACGAAAAACAATGGTGGTCCGCCCCCCCCATCAATTTATAAGGCGGGGTGAATCGGACCAAGTTAGCCCCGTTTTTTGCCACTAATACTGCTTGGATCAAAAAATTTACTTCGCCAGTTTAAAGCTAACATACTCACGAGTGTATCCACTTTTGAAAAATAATTAAAATCGATCTACAATTTCATTTATAACAAAGTTAAAAAATCACATTTTTAGTGAAGTTCTATTGAAGGAAATTTTGTACCCTAATTTCTAACATTTTTTAAAAATATAAAAACTTTCTAGAATTAAATATGATCTAAATAAAACTTGTAGTACTACCGCGTGGCTATAAAATGAGCGAAAAATTTTTTTTTTTTTTTTTTTTTTTTTATTTTATTTAGAGTGGACCGAATCACCCCTCAAATGCGGGCCTGAACCGAATTGTTTATATATATATATATATATATATATATATATATATTAAATTCGGTTTAGGAGCCAATAAGTTCAGGTTATGATAAGTTTTGTTAAGTATACACAGTAAATCTGTGTCTACCTGACAAATCTGATCATAACCTTAATGAATTTTCAGATCTAAACTGAAACCATTAAATATGGCAATGCTTTATTCATCATGCATGGATGGGTAGGAAAAAAAAAGATTTTATGTCATTCTATGTTTAGCTTCACAATTATCATATATATATATATATATATATATATATATATATATATATATATATATATATATATATATATATATATATATATATATATATATATATATATATATATATATATATATATATATAGTTTTGCAAACTTCCATAGGCCTTTCTTATATACGAACTGACCAGAATGCCATTTTCTCTCACTTGTCCCTCCCAAGACATATAGCTAATGCAATAAAACTTAGTTTCATTCAGAGTATAAGAAAAGCCTATGGGATTTTTCAAACTTTGCGAGGCTTAACTTTTTTTCCTAAAGACAATACCCATTTTTGTTTTTTTTATTCATTATAAATTTTTAATTTTCTTAGATTCTATGCTATTATTTTTTATAAAAATCTGAGATACAGCGGTTCTGCTATATATATATATATATATATATATATATATATATATATATATATATATATATATATATATATATATATATATATATATATATATATATATATATATATATATATATATAATTTTTATGTATCGAAACATGGTTGAAAAAATTGGTTTTTATACTACACATAGCTCTACAATTACCAATGTCTTTGTGTGTGTGTGTGTATATGTGTGTGTGTGTGTGTGAGGGTATGTTTTTTTTATAATAGTTGTCAAAAAACCTAATAGGAAGGGCAAATAAAAAAAAAATTAATTATCAACAAAAATATTCTTATCAACTGCTTAAACATAATTACACAATTACCAAAATACTACCAGGAACTTTATTATACTTTTGAAAAATTATTACACATTTTCAGATGTTGTGTTCTGCAACAGTACAAGCACATAACCACAGACAATTAATAACCTTATTTCTTTTTATGAAACATTGGTACCTATAATAAATATTCCATTAAGCTATAGGAGTGTGTGTGCCTACAAGAAAAATGGCAAAAACTGGCCTATTTACTTGACAAAAAAATTAAAAATTAATATTAGTGTACCTGAAGAATTTTAATCATCCATGCACTTCTTTAACATAGTCTATTTCATAATCGCAAGCTTAGCCTAAGCTGTGCTCCTTGTGATGATGTTGCAAATTTTATATCCTTTGGCCTACTATATGGCCTGAGTTTTGGAGGTTCTGAAGTCTTTGCACTTTTTAATTATTAAATACTTTTTTATTAAAACACCAAATGTCCTCATCACTAAAGATTTTTTTTTAATTTTTAAAAAATTATAAAAAGGCA
>JABUQX010088427.1:0-15691 GCA_015478945.1 Trachelipus rathkii
ATATTCCCTTTTTACTTTTATTACTCACAATATCCCTTAAAAAGTTAAAATGTTAATTTTATGATTTATTCCATTTTAATAATGCATTTCTTTTTCAGAATGCTGAGGATATTAGTATTATGATTTATTCCATTCTAATATTAATGCATTTCTTTTTCAGATTGCAGATGATATTCCTAACATCATTTCTCGAAGACAGGAAAAGCTTGGGGAGATGTCATTACACATGCAGCCATTTGTAATTATTGAGGGAGAAGATCTTCTGAATGCAGTGCATTACTACGTGGTTATGAATAAAGTGCTATACAGATTTGATTCACCCTTAAATGCAATTGAAAACTGCTTTAAAGCTTTTCATGTTTTCCACCTTCAATACCCTATGGAATCTGAAAGTGTTTGGTTATTTATACAGAAGTTCTTTTTTGAAATTACAACTGAGTGGGATAAGACAGTTTCTGATGTGTGCGAATTAATTTCAGATATAACATCATATAATACTGACGAAATTTCGGATTAAAATTTTGATAACCTTAAAATTTATAGTTAGAAAATGGAAATTGCTAAATTTAGTTTTGTTTGCTTTTATTGTAAGAGAAAAGTACCTAGTGATTCTAGTTTGATATTACATTTGCAAGTTTTTCACCCAGAGCAGTATTCTCAAAGTAAATTTATATGTGGGCAAGGTAATTGCCAAAAGCAATTTTGTTTAAAATGGCCCTTTAAAAGACATTTGAAAAAACATCTTTCCAATTTAAAAGTTATAAACTCTAATCAAAATTACAAAAAAACAAAACAAAATTCACAAAATGATTTTATTAGTTCTAATAATGATAATCTTTTAGAGTCTTCAAGCGGTGCTTCCAGTAACATTATTCAATCTACTTTAATACGTCAAAATATTAATCTATCTAATGATAAATTTTCTCATCCTTTAGAAATGAAAGACGAATGTCAAGTCTCTTTTTTAGAATATGATGTTTCAGCCCTACAAAGTAAATTCGAGGAAGAAATTCTGCAATTTGTCTCTCAAAAATTTCATAATGATTTTGCATCAAGAAAGAAAATTAGAGAGGAAATATTCCAAGCTGAGAATTTAATTTTTAATTCATCATTCTTGCCCTTGCTTAAACACAAAATTCTTTCTACTTTTCGTGATATGGACTCGCATGCTCTAGAACAGGTTTTTAATAGCGTTCAAAATCCATTTTCAGTATTTCGTACTGAATTTTTAACTTTAAAGTATCTACGTAAAAAAGAGGTGTATGTTGATCCTCAGCTTATAACGATAGGATATAAAACCAAACTGAAGAAATATAAACTTAAAACAGTCATAGAAAAAGTTCCCATTCGTATTTGTTATATTCCTATTATCGATACCTTAAAATGTTTGTTCTCGATGGACAACGTTTATGATATTGCATGTAAATACATGGATTCTTGTTCAGAGTCTGTACTTTTAAATGATATTAGTAATGGGAATATGGCCACTAGTAAATTAAATTACCCAGGAAGAAGAATTTTTCCACTCCTTCTTTACTATGATGATTTTGAATGTGGCAATCCATTGGGTTCACATGCTGGTAAGAACAAAATAGGAGCATTTTACTTTTCTGTTCGATGTTTTCCTAAAGAGTTTCAATCGCGATTAGAAAATATTTTTTTATTAATGTTATCTTATTCATCAGATATGCGAATGTTTGATAACGAAATTATTTTCAACAAGATGATAAAAGATTTAAATTATTTGCAAGCAGAAGGTATTGAAGTGAAAATCGGTAATGGAAACTTTAAAATTTATTTTCAACTGATATCACTTATTGGTGATAATTTAGCTATGAATACAATTGGAGGGTTTGTTCAAAGTTTTAATGCGAATTATTACTGTAGGCATTGTAAAGCGAGTAAGGAAATCTTGCAAAGACAAATGACGGAAGACATTTTATTACTGAGGAGGAAAGATGAATATGAAAGAGAGGTATTATTAAATACGCCTTCAGAAACTGGTATAAGATCTGAATGCATTTTTAATAAAGTTTCAAATTTTCATATATTGGACAATGTTATTGGTGATTTAATGCACGATATAACTGAGGGTGTTTGTAATTTTGATTTGAGTAAAATCATACTTTTTTATGTAAATGTAAATATTTTTTCACTTGAAACTTTAAATAATAGGATTCGTTTTTACAGTTACGGAGAAAATGAAGCTGCAGTACCTTGCATAAAACACGAAAATTTAGTCAAAGATTCATTAGGTTTTTCTGCATCGGAAATGATTTCCTTTGTAAATATATTTCCTTACCTTATAGGAAGTTATATACCATGCAGTGACAAACATTGGCAATTGTATTTGATACTTAGACAAATTTTAGATATTTTATTTTCAAGCACACTTCAAAAGGGAATTCATGTTTTACTGTCTACTCTTATTTCAGAACATCATGAAATGTATTTAAATTTATTTTCAGATTCTAATTTAAAGCCTAAACATCATTTTATGGTGCACTATCCGCGGATGGTTTGTGAATATGGTCCTCTTATTAATTTATGGTGTATGAGATTTGAAGCGAAACATAGAGAGTTGAAATTAATTAGTAATACTAGTCAGTGTAGAAGAAATCTACTTAAAACAATTGCTACTAAATATCAATTAAAATTTTCTTATCGTTTAATTTCCAACAGATGTTTGGATGATACTCTTGTCTGTGGAGAAAAAATAAATGTAATGGATTTTCCTGAAATAGTACGTCTTAATGCAAGTTTATCAACTTATGGGGAAAGGTTTAATGCTTATCGTCGTGTTATTTTTAATGGCCGTACCTATAAATCAAAATATTTTTTGTTTAATGCACTTAAAGATGATATGCCAATATTTTTTGAAATAATTTACATTTTTGTTTATGATCCTCCCCGTTTAATATTTTGTGGTAAGCCATACAGAACGCTTGAATTTAACACTCATTTTCATGCTTATGAAATTGAGAAACCCGAAAATAAAAGTCTATCACTATCATGTCTTTCCGAGTGTGTCGATTATAACTCCTATAAGTTGAATTTTATTGGTGGTAAAAAATTTTTAAGTGGAATCTTTAATATATGATAAATACTTTATTATTATGATTATTATTATTCTTTATGATTATTATTCTTTATGATTATTATTATTATTATGATTATTATTATTATTATTATTATATTCAGTTAAAAAATGTTCTGTAGTCTTTATTTTCGTTTCTATTATATAAATCATTTGCACCTGTTTTTTTTTCATCCTCTGTTGCCAATTATGTTAACACTTGAGCATTGAAGTACTTTCTTTGCTCTAATTATAATTTGTAAGCAATGTATATTTTGTTACATAAAATTTATTTCAAATATCTGAAAAGGTAAATGTAAAATTAACTTAACTCTGATTTACTTAATTGTGATAATTAGTAATTTAAAATCTGTAATTTCAATTACGATTATTCCTTACAAAAAAAATATAAAAAATTGCACAAGCATTGTATTTTATTTATGAAGATCATATTTTCTTTATCAGTTGTTAATATTTGGTTTTGAAAACTGATTAGTTAACGATAATTACAATTTGTAAGTTTAATGGAAAATTCACAGGCTAAAACTTTTTAATTTAATCGGAATAGTTAACGGTACAAATAACTTTAATATGAAACACATTTTTTTTGTGATATTAACCTACTGAAGAGCTCATTTTTATATAGAATTTTATTATAAAGAAAAGCTCAGGTGTTCAGTATCGATTGATCTGAGATTTTCTTTGTGATAAAATTAATTGTAAAAATTTAATCACTATTTAAAATGTAAATATAAAGGAAAATAGATTTGGTGATTCAGCAGATTATAGTTATTTGTACCGTTAATTTTTCCTATTAATTTAACTTTTGGCAAGTGAATTCTCCATTATACCTACAGAGTTTAATTTTCCTAACTAAATCAGTATTTCGCTTTGACCAAATATTTACAGTGGATAAATAAAATATGATGATCATAAATAAATCAAATCAACAAAGTTTACTGTAGAGTACAGTAATATATTTGTTGCAACTAATATAAGAATGCTATAGTTACAAATCTTTTGTTCTAGTAGCCAAATTCTAGCTCAAATGGAAATAAATATGTAGTAAATCCAACGAAAATATTGCTGTTGTAACTAAACATTATTTAGTAAATCTAACCATATTTGTTGCTAAGGTAACCAATATTCCCACTTAGATTCCTAATAAATGTTTTGGTTAACCGAATCAAAATCTTTTGTCCTAGTGACCAAATTCTAGCACAAACAAATAAATATTTAGTAAATCTAACGAAACTTTTGCAGTTATAACTAAACTTTATGTAACTAAAAATAATTAATTAGTAAATCTAACCAAAATTCAGTTGCAATTGCCAAATTCCAAATTCCCACTTTGATTCCTAATAAATGTTTTGGTTAACCGAATCACAATCCTTTGTCCTAGTGACCAAATTCTAGCACAAACAAATAAATATTTAGTAAATCCAACGAAACTTTTGCAGTTATAACTATACATTATGTAACTAAAAATAATTATTTAGTAAATCTAACCAAAATTCAGTTGCAATTGCCAAATTCCAAATTCCCACTTTGATTGCTAATAAATGTTTTGGTTAACCGAACAAAATATTTGATCATGATAAATAAATCAAACAGGTTATTACAAATAAATTTTGATTGTGAGAATCAATAGTGTTGTTGATGCAACTAAAGTTTTGTGGTCCTTGTAACTAATTTCAGTTTTGTTGATGATGATTTGATAATCACAACCAAATAAATTGACTAAATGTTCGTTAGTGTAAGAAATATTTGGTTACTATTACCAATTTTTTGGTCACGGTTACACACCTATTTCGTTTATGGTAACAAAAACAGCTTGGTTATGTTAACCATAATTCGTGTGGTGCTATATTGACAAAAAAGTTTCGTTGTGACAATCATTTGTTTATGCAAATAAAAGTGTTTCAGTGCGATTATGTAAACTTTTTACCTTACATAGCATAGCGATATATCTGATAGATCATTTATATATATTTATATATATATACCAAAACTATTTATAAATAATATATATATATTTTATATATTTATATAATATATATAATACATATCTAAAATATAAAAATATATTATTATAATTTACTATATATATTAAATACATATTTTTATATATTACTAAATATTAATATATTCTATGTTCACATTAACTATATCTAAAAATTCTGTTATATTATATAATATATATATTATATATATATAATATATAGATATTATATATATATTATTTATATATATAATTTATTCTTATTATTCTTCTACTATTATTCCTATTATTTTTTATTATTATATTATTATTATTTATTATTATTATTATTATTATTATTATTATTATTATTATTATTATTATTATTATTATTATTATTATTATTATTATTATTATTATTATTATTATTATTATTATTATTTTATTATTATGAGTTTTAATATTTATTCAAATTCTTAATATTTGTTCAATAATCGGCAAATTAATCGGCGGAATTGACGTGAGATGTTAAAAAATATGCGATTTATATGATTAAAAATTATGACCAAATTTCCTAATCCATCACTATAATATATATATTATAATAATATATATATATATATATATTATATATATTATATAGTAATATAATATAAGTATAATATATATAATATTATAATTATATGTATATATATATATATATACATTTATTTATATTATATATATATTATTTTATATATATATATATATATATATACTGTTATTATTATATATTATATATATATATTATATATATATAGTATTATATTATAATATATATATATTTTATATTATTTACAATATATAATTATAATAGTATTATTATATATTATATAGTATATATTTATATATTATATTATAAATAATATTATATAATATATATATATACTATATATATTTATATATTATATTTCAATTATTATAATATTTATATATATATATAAATATATGTATATATATATATATATATACTATTTATATATATATATAATAATATATTATATATAATATATATATATATATATTAGTATATATATGTGTAATATCTTAAGTATATATATATATATATTATATATATTATATATATTATATATTAATATATATATATATTATAATTATATTATTAATTAATATATATATATATATATATATATATATTAGTGTGGTCGAAAAGAAACTGGGAGATTTTTTCCTCACTCTTCGACGGGAATATAAGAAGTGTTATTGGTGTTAAAATGATTGTCAAAGTTTTAGCTCGATCGTAAAACGTTAAAACCTTCAAGCCCTAACAATATTAAAAAACAATTTTTTATCAAAAAATGGGCTGTCTTCGTTACAAAATTAGAGCGGTTATTTAGGAGGTGTTTTTTATTCCCACAATTTGTTAGACAATCGTACAGATCGGAAAATATTTATTTTTACTCAAGGACCGGTTGCTGTTTCGGAATGGAGAAAATCGACTTTTCAAAATATTATATCATATATAATATATATATATATATATATAAAAATCTCTTATATATATATTATTATATATATATATATATAATATATATTACTATGTTATTATATTATATATATAATTTATTATTATATATTATAATATATATATATATATAATATATATATATATAGTTAATAGTATTGTCTGTTTTTTTATATTATATATATATTATACTATATATTATAATATAATTTATATATAATATCTAGTATATATATATAATTATACTTATATATATATATATATATATTATATTATTATTATATATATATATAAAATTAATTATATATATATTATTATACTAATATATATATAATCAGTATATATAACGTATATAAATATTAATTTGCTTAAGTAGATGTGCTAATTTATTGTTTTGAATGTTTTTCTATTATTTTTGTTATTTATTATTAGAAGTTCGAAGAATGATACTTTTTAGGAAATAGATTTTAAACCAGGTAGGTGAAAGGAAGGAGTGGGATAGAGGAGGGGTAGGAGGGAAAAATTAGATATTGAAATGATTATTTATTATACAAATCAGGTTTGATTTAGAAAGTACTCCCTTGTTGCTAAGAACAATTTCTTAGGAATCGCAAGTAGTAATAGCAGTATGGTTTAATGTCTAATGAAATATTATTATAAAGAAATAATCGCAATATATAATTTATGTAATCCGTAGTTGTAATTGAGTTAAAATGTCAGATGAATACTAGAATCAATTAGTGTAGAGGTTTTGAGGGTAAATTGCATGATTTTGATAACTTTCTACATTCATCAGCTACTTATAAACCTACTGCCTTCTGTCTTATTCTTGTATGTCGCATTATTTGCCTTGCCATAATTTGAACCCTTTCGGGTTGTGTCGTTTACACCTAAAACGTTTGTTAAATTCTCTGTCCTTCAGAACCACGTCCTCATTCAAACTTATCCGGATAGTGAATGTAAGAACGAGTTTAATGTTGAACTTTTGAGAGTTGAATGTAGTGTTAATAAGTATCATTCTTGTGTCCAAAAAGTTTCTTCAGGATTTTGTTTTAACTATCCTATCGCCTTGTAGTTTTCTTCTCAAGCTAATAGCTTGGTGTGGCATATACATTGTCCATTTTTGCCTCAAAGAGGCATTAGTCATGCCGTATGTCGCTTTCTTCGATTTCTTCTTCTAAGTGTTTGATAAGGCGAAGCAACTAGCTCTGGGTTCAAATACCACAAATGATTTATAAGTTTAGAATACAATGCCACTTTGAAATGCTTCACATTTTTTTAAAAAAATAATTAAGCTGTAATTAAAAAGTAAATCTTTGGTTTTGGCCAATGTAGCTTTAGGAGAATTATATCAACTTTGACATTAAATTGAATTAGAATAAGCAATATTCGATGATCTATCTCGGAGTGACTTAAAGAAATGATCCCTGAAATCAAAATTTTTTGTAGAGAGTAAAGTTTTGATTATCCACTGCGTGATGCATGGAACTGCGCTCTGTTACGAAAATTTTCTGAACAACAAACTAAATTATCAAAAACACAAACTCTTGTAAAATTCATAGTGTATAAATTTCTCTGAGTGGATTCTTTTTATTTTTTAATCGCTTCGAGAAACTAGAGAATCTTGTTTGCATCATTACATTTATTTTTATTTGACCTGTTCTCTCAGACTATTAATGTTTTATGGTGGTCTCAAGCTATTGACCACGCGTCTGAGAATCTTTTAATGTGGGCTGTTGCTAGTAGTGAACCATCTTGCAATCACAACTGCCTTCAGTGATTACTTTTGAAATGCGTGGTGGCGGACAATATTGTAAAGTATAAAAGCTCTTTTCAAATAAGCTGTTCTAATAAAACCTAGGTTCCTCTCAAAAAAAAACAGTATTGACGCAGTGGTACAAAGTGTGGTAAATTGTGTTCAGCTAGTTAAACAATTTTGAGAAGTGTTGTGACGGGAGAATGACAAGGGTGTGTTGAAATAGAATAAGCGCGACACAGTGGCGAACAATTGAGATGGGTACTATGAGATGATATCTAAGTACACATATGCCCATTGTATTATATATTTATTTATATAGTATATATATATATACTATATATATAAATATATATATATTAATTATTTATATTATATATATATATATATATTATAGTATATATATATATATATATATATCTTATACTATAATATATTATATATATATATATTATTTATATATTATATATATATTATATATATATCTATATATATATTATATATTCTTTATATAATTAAATTCAATGTTTTTAATAAATTTATTTATTTTTCCTTATATTATTATGAGCATATTGATGTTTTATGTATTTATTTATTGAAATAAAATTTTTATTAAGTATTCTTAATGTTAAAGATTTTTTAATTCTTATATTTCTTAATCTTTATTATATAATATATTTATATATAATATATAATTATAGTATATATAATTATATATAGCAAGTTAAATATATATTTATTTATTATAGTTATATATATAATATTATTATATATATTTTTATCTATATATATATATATATATATATTAATATATATTATATACTATTATAATTATATATATATATTATATTCGCAGTTTCTATAATTTTAAATGCTTGTTTACTTGCGCCCGTCCAGATGTTGATATTATTCCCAACGTAAAGAAAATGGCAAACTTAGTCTAATTCCAATGTACAACACAATTCTTGAGTTTGGTTGTCGGGCAAATTATCTTCGAGGACGCTGTTCTTAAAATAACATGAGCAAAGTTGTCATTTTAAAGTTGCTTAGCTAATTTATTTAATTTTCAAGAAGATGGTATCGAGATATCAAGGTTATTTATTTATGTTATTGTAAAATATATATATATTATATATAGTATATAAGATGTTAAAGAAAGAAATATAATGAGAGGTAAAGAATTAACTGTCTCTGGGATTGAATAAGCATTTGCGCGTGGGACATAGCGTGCTATATGATTGATCCATCTCCACCAAAAGTTGGATTCAGAACATTATTAAGCAACGAGTTCGCTCAGGGCGCATCACCAGGTGTCCAGCCTGTCTATTATCTCGTCTTTAGATTTTTAGAAGGCAATCCAGGAAGGCAGTTAATTCCTTTACCTTCTCATTATATGTCTTTTTTAACATCTTATATAATTGCGATTAGTAAAAATTTAACATCTAAAATATAAAGAGCGAGGGATAGACAGGCTGGACACTTGGTGATGTCGCCTTGACGGGAATTTTATTTATATTTGTTCTTGAAGTACGGTACTTGGTTTTCATATAATACAAATGGTACTTATTGTCTCACAGGGTAACCTTGGTGGTTCAATTCAGAGAGCGTTTCATTTTTTAACGTTTCATTATTGTTCTTGTCTAAATCTTAATTAATCGTTATTATTTGCATATTAGTGTATAAAATATAAGATCGAGGGATAGGACAGGCTGGACACCTGGTGATGTCGCCTACGAGGAACTCGTTGCTTTATATGTGTTTTGAATCAATTTTGGGTTGAGGATAGCTAATCGATAGCACTGGGCATATTGTCCTCACGCGCAAAATGCGGTGGTTCAATCCCAGAGAGGGCAGTTTATTCTTTACCTTCTCATTATATGTTCTTCTTTAACATCTCTTATATAATTGCGTTATTATGCAATATTTAACATCTAAAAACATAAAGAACGGAGATAGGACAGGCCGGAAACCTGGTGATGTGCTTGACGGGAACTCGGTTGCTTTATTGTTCTTGATCCAACTGTCTTTGGTTGAGAGGATGGCTCAAGTCATTTAGACCGAGGATATTGGGTCCTCACGCGCAACATCGGTGGTTTCAATCCAGAGAAGGGCAGTTAATTCTTTACTTCTCATTCTATTGTTTTCTTTTTTTAACTTTATATATTTGCGATTATTATGCAATATTTAACATCTAAAAATAATAAAGAGCGAGAGATAGGACAGGGCTGGAACACTTGGTGATGTCGCTTGCGGACTTCCGGTTGTGTTTATAATTGTTTTTGAATCATCTTTTTGGGTTGGAGGAATGCGCTCAATCATTAGCACCAGGGCATATGTTCCTCACGCGGAGATGCCGGTGTTCAATCCGAGAAGGCAGTTATTTTTTACTTTCTGTATATGTTCTTTCTTTTATAATCTTATATAATTGCGATTATTATGCAGTATTTTAAAATATATAGTAGTATATATATATATTTATAATATTATATTAATATATATAAATATATATATATTAATATATATAATATATATATCATATATTATATATATATGTATATATAGGAAATTAGAATTTGAATCAGTGTTCGTTCGTACATGTGTCTACCCAAGCCGACTGGCTTTGTTGAGTAACATGGCTGTGGTTAGCGATATCAAGTGCAGTTGTTTCGGCAAAGTACGAGAGATGCGTATTATATATATTATCCATAATATATATATAATTATAGTTATATACTAAAGTATATATATATATATATATATAATTTAAATTTAAATATTAATACTTATTTATCTATATATATATATATATATAGTAATCTGGTCTACCTCAACACACTTTCCCTAACTGGATAAAGCAGTACAGTAGGACGTAACCTAGATTTTGTCGTTGCCAAACGGAGTCTAACTAGATTTCGTGTTGCCAACGGAACCTAACCTAAGATTTATTGCGGTTGCGGAACGTAACTTAACCAGATTATTTGTTTTTTAGCACAAAGATATTAATATTAAGTTTAATAAATAATGGACTCATTAATAAAGATATAAAAATTTAATTATAGTATATTTATATATATATATATTATTATTATATATATATATATATATTATATATATATATAATTATATATTATCTATATATATATATATATATATATATATATTATATTAGTTACGTAATTTGACATTTTGCCAGCCTCAAAGATAACAAGATTTAATTTAAAGTTAAATTTGATCCTAACGGTATTTGTAGCGATTACATTATTTTTCTAGCTTCTACTACGTGTGAATATGCATAAACGGTAATAAATTTATTTTCCGTCCCCTGTATTCATTATACACAAATTAACATTATACGAGTGGCGTCTACCCGAAAGTCCAATGCATGTAACGTAAAAGAACTATAACGTAAGGAAAATAAGTAACATGTTATATCATAGATATTTTTATCGATGAAATAAATAAAAAAATTATATATAAAAATAGATTGCTTTTTTTATTGAAAATTTGAAATTTATTTATTTTTGGAAAAACTGTAGTTCTGTGTTTGTGTGTGTGTGTTTTTTGTGAAGTACGAAGTAGCTCTGGCGCTCGAGAGGCTCAGAGTTGCTTAAGATGTTATATTTTTAAGATAAACGTTTAGCGCTAAATAAGGGAGGTAACACAAAGATGGACAGGAGCGGAGGTTTTCACGATCCTACCGGGGACGCGAGAGTTTGCGTCCTCTCTATCCTCCGTTGGCCTTCGAAACCCCTTAAAAAAAATAAACTCTCTCTCTCTCCAGGCATAATAATAAACAAAAATAATTTTTAGGTAATCTTGCTCGTCGTTAATACTGCAGAATGGAAGCTTACTAGAGCGTACGCTGACCCCCATGACCTAAGATAGATACTAATATTTAAGGTGTTGTTAATAAATATTAGAAAAAAATTACATTTTTTTAGTTTCACCGATGGAAATTGTTTTACTGGAAGAGCCCCCCAATGTTAATTGTGATCTGAAGCTAAATTGTTTTTTTAGTTCATGATATGTCCCCAGCGGGAGGCTGACATTATTACTAAAATAATTCCAAACTACTTACACAGCAGACTATCTTTAAAATAAAATAAAAAAACAAAATTTCTTCAAAAAAGATGAAATTAAAAAAAAAAAGCCAGTTGTCTTTAGTGTGAAAGCAATTCCTGCGAACTGTGTTCCCACTAGACACATATACGAACGACACCGGATTGCAAATTCTAGAATAATACCATTTATATATATATATAAGTGTCAAATAGTTATATATATATAATTTATATATTATATATAATATATATATCTATATTTGTAATATTATATATTTATATATAATATATTTAATATAATATATATTAATATATATAAATCCTGATTTATATTTTACGCCTCGTCATTTTTCTTTTTATTTTGAATTTGCACTTCGCCACGAACTGGTGTGAATTATAAAAGTAAACTAACGAAACATAGATCAAAAAAAGTTTCAATATTATCAAAAAAATTGCACAATTTTAATTAAAAAGTGTACTTTTTAAGCATCCGTAGTTTGGCAGCGTATGTACCGACACTACAGATCGGAAATAGAAGTTTCTTACTTGTAATACCCTAAAAATTAAAAACATGACTAGCTTTTTTTGTTTTTTTTATTACCTCAAAGGAAAAAAGTTCGAATTCATTCCAATGATATTGAAACAAAATTTGCACAATGTAGAACAATTAATTAGTAGGGTGTTGTATATATATATATAAATATATATTTTATATATATATTTATATATATATATATATATATATACTATATATATAATATATTATATTTATTACTATTATATTTATATATATATTAATGATATATTATTATATAATATATAGATATATATATATATATATATATATTATATAATCCTCTTGTATAGATAAAGAGTCTTTCACTGAATAGCTTATTTTTTAAATTTTGTATTTTTCCACTTGGCTGGAAGATTTTTCTCTCAATGAATAAGAGTAAGATTAAACGAGTTGTAATAACCAAGACACGACGTTAAATGCACAGTGTAGAGTAAAGTTCTAAATGGGCTCTGTCATAATCTTACGTGTTGCTTAACTAATTAATTTTTAGGTTAATTTTTACAATTGTTTGAATTTACAAAAAAATGTAGGGTAAAAAACTAACTTTAAACGTTAATGGTAATATATGTTCATTGGAATGAAGTTTATATAATGTCAGTTTTTCCGGCTGGGTCTTGGTAATATCTAAGGTAGTTGTATATGAGTAATATATATTATTCGTTATTATAATATTATAGAATATATATGTAGATATGATGTTAATGTATATATAATATAGCTATTATGTGTGTTGTGTGTGTGATGGGTTGTGATCTATATATACGTAGTGAGATATAGGTGTATGTGATATAGTGTGTTTTAGGTAGAGTTAAGTATAGGTAGGTGAATAGTGTCTCTCTCGTTAAAGTTAATATATATACGGTGGGGTGTTGTATATAGTGTTTAAATTCTACTTATCTTTAATTCTTTCTAAATAGATTTTTTCCTTCTGTTCTTTGTACGCGCATCGGGGTATCGCCAATTATATAGAATTAGATCAACTTTGCTGTTATCCTTTGATTTTTTAGCTGTATATTTTAGAAAACAATCACGTAATCTGATTCGCACGATTTTGGTAAAAAGTTTTGTGATTTCACCGTCAGGTTTGTCCACCATGCATATTATATTAATTTGGAAGGCGCTAGCACAAAACATGTGTTGAAATAAATTAATTTTATTTTTAACGAATTAACTTTCTTATATTATGAATATAACCTATCTCCCCAATTACCTATGAATTTACCTAACCTAATTTAACTTAACGTACCCTAACCTACTTACTAACCACCTACCTAACCTACCTAACCTACCTAACCTAACTAACTAACTACTACAATAACTACATAACCTAACCTAACTAACCCTAACCTACCATACTAACCTAACCTAACCTACATAACTAAAATACCTAGAATATACCTACACTACCTACTAACCTAACTAACCTACCTATCTAACTACCTAACCTATAACCTACCTAACTAACTAACCTACACCTACCTACACCTAATACCTACTAACCTACCTAACCTACCAAACCTACTAACCTACTACTACCCTAACTAAACCTACCTAACTTAACTTACTATTACTTAAATTAATTAACTTACTTAACTTAACTTAACTTATTAACTTGCCTTAACTTAATCTTTAACTTAACTTAACTTACTTAACTTACTTACTTAACTTAACTTAGCTTACTTAACTTAACTTAATCTATTAACTATTTTGTGGTTTCACTATTAATTAATTATTAACTTAACCTATTAAGTTAACTATTTTTGGTTTCCTACTTCACTTAACTTAACTTAAACTTACTTAAACTTAACTACCTAACCTAGCCCTACCTACCTACTATATTTAACCTAACTATACCTAATTTAACTAACTAGCTATTTGACCTAACCTTAACTAATGTTAACAACCTAACAACCTACCTACTACATAACTAACAATTTAATAAATTTAAACTAAAATTAAAATGTTAACTCCCGCAAGTAGTTATTATGTATTTACCAAGTGCACTGTTGCCAATTATTTAATATCTCTTTTTTTAAAGTGTAGTAATTAGAATACCATAAGGGAACTAAATCACAATAATTAAAAATTGAAACGGTATGTTGAACATTTTTTCTATCCTTCCTAATCACTTTGATAATTTCATAATGTACTTTATAACACTTAACAATAAATAAAAATTAAAAAGAAAGAATTTAAAATTTATCGAGCTTCACCAATTCTGTAAATATTGAATAACATTCTCTTTCATTGAGGTAATTTTTTACTTTTTTCCTTATTAACAAAACTACAAAGACGTAAGAAAATTGACATGGGACCCTTCTAAACTTAGAATAAAGCAGCTCACACTCTAAAAATATTTTTTTAAAAGTTTAAAGTCTATATGGTACAACGTAACGTAAGTCAATACTAATTCTAAGATCATAACTTCTCTTAACTAATGTTTTTTATATTTATATATATATTTATTTTGATTGCTAAAATTTACACACGCTTTGGCACCATGTGCGCATTGTACATTTTTGTTTGATAACGTAGGTTTAAAAGAACGCTTAAGCTTAACGGGAAGCGATAACCGAACATGAGCTTAGATCAATAAATATAAATAAGAAATAAAGTATAAAATAAGTTAAAAGAAAAAATAAAAATAACATAATTTGTTTTCCAATGGTAAACTATTTCATCTCTTTCCAAAACAATTTTCGGAGAAGGTTGACC
>JABUQX010088428.1:0-7500 GCA_015478945.1 Trachelipus rathkii
TAATCACTTGACGAGTATGGATGTGGAGAAATTTATGTTCCGAAGTCCGGCTACATGTTTGTTAGCTGGGCCGACAGGCTGTGGTAAAACCTTTCTATTATTAAATATTAAAAGGAAATGGAGATTCTTTCGAGGCAGCCCCCGTAAAAATAATATGTGTTATAAATGTTTTGTCGACAGGAAAATAAAGATATAAGATTTATTCAATTTCATCGAAGGCATATACGATATTGATTGGTGGATAATATGTGGAGTGCACAAATTTATTGTATTACGTGATTTATATGGCACAAATTGAATTTGGAAATAGCAAAAGCGTTCACAGTTTATTCTCACCATCTAAATATATCTGTGTTTTTCATAACGCAGAATATTTTTCATCAAAGCAAGCATTATGCGATGTTTCTTTAAACAACAGTATTTACTGTTGTTTGGTCAGAGAAGAGACATGAGTCAAATTAATGTATTGGAACTCAAAATGTTTCCGCTTAAAGGAAGGAGTTCTTAAAAGTATATAAAGTGTTACTTCGAATCCCCACGGTTATTTGATGTGTGAACTTTCACCCCAAAAACACGCACAGAGTATTGCTCCGTACCAACATTCTTCCCTTACGAGATAGAACTGTATACATACCTGAATATGAAGCGCTCTAGTTGCAAGTATTTCCTCTTAATTAAAAAAATTTAAAAAAGCTGAAGCTTCTGAAAAACGTAAACTAATTAGTGAGGAATGAGAAATTCTTCCAGTGTGTATGTGAAGTCTGTTAAATCTTATAAAAGGAAATGTTCTTTAAACAGACCTCAGGAAGGTAAAGCTACTGTCGTTATATGAAACATCAAATTACATAAACTCTCCCCTCAACATTAAAAATCTACATAAATAAAAAGAAGTTATCTAAAGACGAGGAGGAGGGGATATTTTCTACATTCCTTTTCTCCCGTTATATAGCTCCACTTATAATAAGTGTTGTACTCCATGATGAATGAAGGTTGCTGTTACCTTCTCAATATTATATGAGTGCGCCAGCATTGAGCTAAAGCTACAATTGGCATTAGCAGAGCGATGCAGTTCGCAGAATGCGATGCACAACCCTATATGGAACAGTTTATTACCGACGACATGTGCAAAATCCACAGTCACAGTTTCATCATTCGCAACCCCAATATATGCAGATATTACCGCCCAATGCATTAGCATTACAGCCTCTTTCACTTCAACAGTTACACCAACAGAATCCTCATATTGTGAACGGATCATGGCTTTTTCAAGCAGAGTGTGCTAGCCGCTGTATATGAACCCAAATAGTACCGATTGACAGGTAAGAGTTGGGTCAGAGAAAGAGATGACAGATTATTAATCCAGAATTACATCCATGTAAAATGGTTCCAACTGGCAAAGAATGATGCAATACAGAAAAATTGATGATGATCTTAAGATCTTTCATCTACATCCATCAATACGTAAACCGCTAACCCGATGGTTAATGTATGATATACTAATGAAGTTAAATACTTGAAAGTGAAAAATGAAAGAATAATTTCACAAATAATCTCTTAGAGAAGCTTACTATTGAGCACGTAAATGGGGCGATAAACAACCCTATCAACGGCAACATAAAGAATTTTAAAAGACAATTCCATTCTTGATATGAAAGCAGGGCAAAGATCGTAATTCTGATGATGACAGTATAGCTACTACGAGCGATCAAATAACCTTCGTGGGCATTTGAATTCATGCTGATCTCTATCGTAACTGCGAAAACAGGTCCTGTATAACAGCGGATGGAATCGAGATCAAACAAGAACTTCAAACTATTAATATTAATTTTCCTAGAACTTTAATCTTAAATACACAAGATTATGCAGTATTTGGTGATAAGTATACACGATTGGGATTTGTGTTGCCCGTTTTATCAACCAAGACTGATTCAAGTCCTCTGGTACTTCTTACGCTTCAGAATTTAAACGTGTTACAGAAGAAGATGAGAAAAACACCTTAATAATGACATATTGTGGATTAAAGTCGTAATTTATGTATTATCATCATATTTTATTTAGTTGTAATGCTTGTATATAAATAAATGTTATTTAAACCTTTTTCTTTATCCCTTTTATCTTTATATATATATAATTATTTTAATATAGTATATATATATTATAGTATATATATATAATATATATATATATATATATATATATTATATATTATATATATTATATATATATATATATATATATTATATTTATACATATAGCGTTTTTTACTGGGTCAGCTAGCCAACCATGGAGGCAAAGGAGGTATTGATGAAGTATTACTTCAATATGAGGGAACCAGATAGTTTTTGGCGGTTTCCCAGGTTTTGGCTTTAAGGTATCCCTAATATTCGAGAAAAAAGAGTTAAAAGCATATTTAGAGGGCGAAGAGGCATTTACTCTACATAAACTTGTAAGAAAAAAATTTCCTACACGTAAAACCATATCTCCACAGCTCGACAGTGTATGGCAATTAGATTTATCGGAAATGATTAAATATAGTTCTTATAATGAAGGATTTCAATACATACTTTTTACTATTGACGTATACTCTAGATACTTGTGGTTGAAGCCCTTAAAAGATAAAAGATCAGTCACAGTTGCCTCTGCAGTACTTGAAATTATAGAGGTGAGAGGAGAACACCTAAATCATTCTGGACAGATTCAGGGAATGGAATTCAAGGGTCGAGAGTTTCAGGAGCTTGACTTGGGAGTGATGGTTAAGATTATTCACAATGCCCATTTTCCGTAAAACAAAGGGCAATAGTTGAAAGAGTCCCAAACGTACTATTAAAGAAACGCATGCATAGTACTTTACTAAAATGACAATACTTTTTAAATATATTGATATACTGGACGATCTAGCTTATTCTTATAACAGATTTTACCATAGAACTATAAAGGCGACACCTTTAGAAATGTCAAAATAGAGGACGTATGGCACATATGGGTGAAAAAGAAAACAAAATAAAAGATAATTCAGGAATAAAAGTAAACGATTATGTAAGAGTTTATTCTCGACACAGAAGAAGCATTCAAAAGGGGTATGAATCCCGATCGGACTCGGAAGTTTTTAAATTCCACAATATCCGTCCCTCCGTTCGTGATAGTTATAAAGTTCATATTTACCTGGAAGATTTAGATGGTGAAAAGATAAAAGGAGGATTTTATTAAAACAAGAAATACAAAAAGTAAGGTTCAACCTGTAACTCAAGAATATAAAATTGAAAAAGATATTACTACGAGAGGTTAAAGGAAAAATAAGCAGTTTACTTTGTGAATGGAGGGATATCCTGCTCAAGTTTTAATACTTATATAAAAGCAAGTGAAGTTAAGAATCATTAATCAGTTTGTCCATTATAATCATGGAGGGGTGTAGATCACTTTTATTTAACTCTGCCGTCTTCAGCCTCCTTGGATTTACATCCTGATAATAAACTCTCGGATTTTACTACTGTGTTAATGAATCCTTTACAGCTTAAAAGAGAGGAATACGAAGTAGGATTATGTGAAATGATATTAAATACGGACATAGAAAATTTGTCTCGCAATCTATTCTGGATGACTGTATACAGAAGTGTAGAATGTGTTGAAACTCTCTTAATTCATATTCATATTCGTATTCAGCTTTTTGACTACAATTGCCAAAAAGCTGAATACGACAGCATTTGCTACAAAAGAATACTTTTTGAAGAATTTACTTTGCGGAGGTCATATTTTAAATCGGTACCTGCTATTTTTAGTCATTTAAACGTTCTCTTTGATATGAGTATTATGTGTAAGGACTTGGTATACAAAACTGAAATGCGTACCTATGAAGATAAAGTAATAATATCTTTAAGTTCAAAAGTAAATGTAAACCTACGAGAACCGAGACCGGGACATGTTTTTTCTCGAACGATCGCCATGGCAGCGTAAACATATTCGTAGACGTGATGCTGAGTTGGATATACTTCATGATATCCCTACTATGTTGAAGAGGGTTATACTATCTGTGGAGAATAACCGCATGACTCCACATGAACAAAAAGATGAAGCAGATCGAGTACTGCATTATACATGTACCCCATCCGAGATGCTAATTCATCCAGGTATGGCTTATGTATATACAAATATAATTGATCATCAATATGTAGGTAATACTAAAGCTCCTTTATTAAGAGTAGTATATTTCCCCAAAGAGAGTAAAGTTATAACATTCCCTAATGTTCATTATCTACCTTTGAATAGATCAAATTTTGACTCTGTACGCGTGCATATAAAAGATGTAGAAGGAAATCCCTTCCCCTTTACATACGGCGCATTGTTATGCAAAAGTTCATATTAGAAAGAAGCAGTTGCAGTAATTACAGGATAATGGAATATATAAGAGGCGTAGTCAGATATATTTTTTCATTCCTTAACATACTCTCACAGTGTAAAGATAGTATAAGAAAGATACTCCTGTAATAATGGACGAAGAAAGGGTATTCAGGGGAACAAAAATGCAGAGGGGGTATGGCCTTGGTGGATTTTTTGCCAAGCTATGGAGAAGTGCAAGGCCTCTACTCAGGAAAGGCGGGGAATATATAGGTAAAAGCTATAAGAACAGGTTTGCATACTATTCAAGATATTGCTGCAGGAAATAATCCTCGTACAGCATTAAAAAGACGTATTGCCGATGTTTCAGATGAGATGTTGGATGATGTTAAGCGTAAAATAAGGCGTAAAATGTCAGGCCAAGGTCGAGGGACCAAGAAGATTGTCATAAAGAAAAAGACTAAGCGGAAAAAAACTCTAAAGAAAAAATGTATTGCTGTATTTGCTATTTAATTACTAACTGATAACTTTTATACAAGGTGTGTATTACTGTATATAAGTAATGTTTTTCATGAAAAATGTTCATTAATACGCACCGAATCCGCACAATGCAAGATGCATTTTCTTCATCCCTCTATCCTGATTGTTGTTAAGAGTGAATTGGATTCTTCTCCATGAACCCTACACAGATTAGTGTGAGTGAATCCCACTTTATTAGTATTAATCCCTCTGCATTCAATTACCAATACAGATGTTCCTCTAGAATTCAATATTCCAGTACTTCTGATCATACCTAGACCCTCTATTGTTTTTATATGTAAAAACGAAATTCACAAAACCTGACGGTACAGATCTTCTTCGGGTGAAGACGCATATATGTATATAGAGTCAAATTTCCTGTATACATGTTTCACACAGGTTGAAGTCTATCTTAAACGGAACTTCACTAGGGGCGTCAGCGGCTAATTATCCTTATTAGAAGCTAATAGAGCATTTGTTAATTTATTCAGACGACGCTAAACAGTCTCATCTCCAATCATGTGGTTTTTTATAGTTTCAAAAGATGAAGCTGAACATATAGATAAAGCAGCTAAAGTCATAAATAATACTTATGAGTTTTACGGTCGATTAAATGGCGATATCTTCTTCAAGAAAGACTCATTCTTACATCTGTAAGATACTAGAATCCATTTTATCAACGTTCAATCCTAAATTTGCTTCTAAAATTAAAAAGTAAACTACTGCTACAGCTGTATGTCAGAACCTGTTTTCAAACTGTTGGAGGCTTATCTCTATGTCAGAAAAGTGAAATTATCACCACAGCGTCATTTGGAAATTGAAAATTCGCTTTTGAATACTACAGCAAAGTACCCTATTAAGAGAGTTGAAACCAAGATATTTAATTTCACTCAAGGATTATCGAGTATCAATATCCCTAACATTGTGAACGGCAATTTACCACAGAAAGTAATAATAGGGATTGTGGAACATGACGCCTACTCTGGGAATTATAAAAAATCACCCTATAAATTCACACCTTTCAGACTTAGAGGTATCAGTTTACATGTGAATGGACTTCCTCACGGACGTGATTATGAAATGTTATACAAGGAGACCTATCTCTCTGTACTCGTCCTTTTTACGACTTAATAGCCAATACTGTATCATGTAATGATAGTGGGACAGGCTTAAATCTTGAAGAATACGCAAAGAATAGTAATTTATATGCCTATGACCTCACAGCTGACCTTTCAGCTTGTAACGCTTATCATTTAAACATTTTGAGAAAGGGTACCTTAGGACTAAGTCTCTCTTTTGGAACAAGTCTACAAACACCCATCACTGTAGTGGTCTATCTTGAGCATCCTCAACTCATTGAAATTGACAGAGTACGCAAGGTACTTTTGAATTATTAAAGATGAATGAAGAGGAAATAAAATCGGTGTCTTTTAAAAATGATCCTCTGCTTTTTGAGGATGTTCGCTATTAACGAATAAACTCTGTAAAGTTGGAGAAGGATACCTGCTTCATATTCAATACATTGCCTCGTCAAATACCTCAACAGGCCATTGGATTTCCGTTTATAGAGCAAAAAACGATACTGTTCACATAATTGATTCTTTGAACTTAAAATTTACATTGAATAATCATTATATTACCTTATTTTTAAAATATAATAATGTAAGTTGTGTAAAAACTATGTCTTACCCTGTTCAACCCTTATATTCTAATTTGTGTGGTGTCTACTGTATTTATTTCATTATATGCTTTTTAAATAATGTATGTTTAATAACCTTGTAAATATATTTGATGCTAAAAATTTGTATGTCAACTGATTTTATAGTTTCTAATTATGTAATAAAAGCTTTAAAATGAAAAAACGCGATTTTACTATCCCCTTTAAACAACGTACATATATATATATAATTATATATATCATATATATATATATAATATATATTATATATATATATATTATATTAATATATATATATATATATATAATATTTATATATATATATATTATTATATATATAATATAGGCTTTTAATAAAATTGTACGAAATTTTTATTAAAAACCTTTATATATCTCAGACACTGCGTGCGTTTTTCTTACATTACAATTTTTTAAATAAAAAGTATTAAACAAATAATAAATAATAAATAAAATAATTAATAAATAATAATAATAAAAAGTATTAAACAAAATAAAAAATATAAAAGAAAAACATAAATGACTAATAATATATGAAGTTTAAAACAGTAAACATAATGAGTTAAGCAGTAAAACATATGAGTTAAAGCAGTAAAGCAGTAAAACATATGAGTTAAAGCAGTAAACAGTAAAACAAAAGCCTAATCCCCCCTTGATGTCAGGTAACACCTCTATTGATTTTACTGATTTACTGCTTTAAGGTATGTAAAGTATATTTTTTATAAGGTTAATACAATTTTATTAAAATGAATGACTCATAGTATAATTTGAAATGAAATTCTTTGAATAGTTTACATTGATTTATATCATATTTTTTTGTTCACGCGGTAATATTGCGTCTGCGGCGGCGGTTACGAGGTAATATTGCGCCTGCGGGCGCACGCGGGCGGCTGTTTTCGCCGGAGGGGCTGACCTGCGGGACCGACTCCTGAACGTTTGCGCTGTCATGTTTC
>JABUQX010088428.1:12500-17500 GCA_015478945.1 Trachelipus rathkii
AAATTGCTCAGTTTCGACTCTGGCTCCGGTTCCAGCTCCTCTCTCCAGACTCCTTTATTTTTCCCCGACTCCATCCAAAACCTTGAAGTTCCACTACACCGGAACCATATAAAATAGTTCCAAGGAATTCTTATATTTATAAGAGAATATAACTTTCTTATGATTAATCGATAATTAAAATTTAGCTTTTGTTTCTAACTTTTCTTTTGTAAGTTATTTTTGGTAAACAGAAAAGGCTGCAATGTTTGATTTAAAATTAATTATTAACCATCTATTGTTAACTGTGAAGGTTGTCTGACGCCTTGATTTCACGTTTAAATTTTCTGAAGATCTAGATAAAAAATATTTGATGGTAAGATATTGATTGAAAAAGAGAATATCTAGAGATACATAATTAATGATAAACCTTTGCATCTCTAGAAGCCTTTAGCATATTCTAGGTGTATAGTGATACATCATTCAGATATTTGAAGTAAGACTCCTCAGCATTCACTTTTGATATGAAGTCTAAGATAGTGTTCAAATAATTTTTTTAAAGGCTCTATAATACCACACAACTAGCATACTAGCCGAAAAGGAGAGAAATAAAAGCAATTGAAACCTATTATTTAATTAGTTTTGCTAGTCAAATGAATTTTATTTCACAAATTATCTAAAAGAGACAAAGATTTTACATTTACTAACATTATTATTTGCTGAATTTTATAAATAATATACCGTTACAGTGTTAGTGCAAAAGTTCCTAAAGACTTTTTTTATCAATTATGTATTTGAAATTAGGTTCTGGTTGTTTTTATTACATTCTCAATATAATTGAAAAAAGTATAAAATCTCAGTGAATACATAGAATACGCAAGAAAAATCAAACTAGTTTCATAAAGACAAATCTTTACGAAACGAGTCCGATCGCCATCTGTCAAAAGATCACTTTTCTAAAAAAAAAATTTAAACTTCTCAGAAAACTTCATATAATATAAGTTAATATATAATAATAAAATAATATTATATAAAAGGAAAAGGTTAGACACCCGGCCATTTAATTTCATTGCTTGTAACAATTACAAAAACCAGCGTTGGAAACTTATGCGAACTCTCCTCAAAGAAGGAGGCATCCAAACTCTCCTAAAATGAGGAGGCATGCGAACTCTCCTCAAAGGAGAGGCATCCAAATCCTTCTTAAACAAGGAGGCATGCGAACTCTCCTAAAAGGAGGAGTCTTGCGAACTCTCCTCAAGGATGAGGCATGCGAACTCTCATTAAAGAAGGAAGCATGCAAACTCTCCTCAAACTAGGAGGTATGCGAACTCTCCTAAAAGGAAGAGTCATGCGACTCCTCAAACTAGGAGTCATACGAACTCTCCTCAAAGGAGGGGGCACCCGAACTCTCCTAAAAGGAGGAAGCATGCGAACTCTTCTAAATGGAGGAAGCATGCGAACTGTTTCTCAAAGGAGAGGCATGCGAACCTTTCTCAAATAAGGAGGCATGCGAACTCTCCTCAAACTAGGAGTCATGCGAACTCTTCTCAAAGGAGGAGGCATCCGAACTCTCCTAAAAGGAGGAAGCATGCAAACTCTCCTAAAAGAAGGAAGCATGCGAACTCTTCTCAAAGGTGGAAGCATCCGAACTCTCTTCAAACTAAGAGGCATGCAAACTTTCCTCAAAGTAGGCGGTTTGCGACTAGAAACATGATCTGGAGAACTCCCGACAGGGCGAAATCCCTACCTGGGAGTGTAAAACTCATTGGAAACCATTGCTCCGAGAAACAATCTTCAATATATTAACTCTAGGATAAAGAGTTTTAGAACCCAGAAAGAAGAAGATGATGATCAAAATAACAGGGTGAAAACCTTTCTTGGAGTTGATGAAGATGAAGAACGCAATAAAAGTATATGAAGGATTTGTCCTAATAAAAGGTCCTCCGAATACGTATACACTGTACCCGTGGCCTAATGCAAGAAATGTCACATAACACCAAAAACAACAACAACAACAACAACAACTTCTACTACTACTACTACTACTACTACTACTAGCTACTACTGAACTACTACTACTACTACTACTGTGTTTATTAAAAACAAAATGTTTCTTCCATAAACTATGTGATCATTATTATACCTTGAATAATCACATATGTAACGTACTCATTTTACATTCTTGTAATCCGTGAAGAAATATTTAAAATATAAAAATATAAACAATAAAATTGTCATATATATATATATATATATATATATATATATATATTATATTATATATATATATATATATATATATATATATATATAATATATATATATATATATATATATGTATACATATATATATATATATATATATATATATTATATATATATATATAATAAGTATATATTATATATAGTATATAATTATATATATTATATATATATCTATTATATATATATATATATAATATATATATATATATATATAAGGTCGTATATGCGTAAGTCAAAAGAAATAGGGAAAATTATAGGATGGGAGATGAAGTTACATCTGGGTTCGGATAGTTGGGTAGAAATAGGGAAGGCATGTGAACTCTCCTCAAGATGAGGCACGCGAAATCTCCTCAAAGATGGAGGGCCATGCGAACTTTCTATAAAGAAGGGAGGCATGCAAACTCTCCTCAAAGAAGGAGGCATGCGAACTCTAATCAAAGGTGGCATGCGAACTCTCCTCAAAGAAGGAGGCATGCAAACTCTCCTCTAAGGAGGAGGCATGCGAACTCTAATCAAAGAAGAACCCATGTAAACTTTACCCCAAAAGAAGAAGGTATCCAAACACATTTCAAAGGAAGAGGCACGAAAACTTTTCTCAAAGGAGGAGGCATGCAAATTTTCCTCAAAGGAGGAGTCATGTAAACTCTCCACAAAAGGAAGAGGGATGCGAAATCTTCTTAAAGGAGGAGGCAAGCGAACTCTGCTCAGAGAAGGAGGCATATAAACTCACCTTAACGGAGGAGGCACGAAAACTCTCCTCAAAGGAGGAGGCATGTGAATTTTCCTCAAAGGAGGAGTCATATGAACTCTCCTTAAAGAAGAAAGCATGCGAACTCTCCACAAAGGAGGAGGGAGGCGAACTCTCCTCAAAGAGGGAGGCATTCAAACTCACTTCAAAGGGGGAGGCATAAAACCTCTCCTCAAAGGACTCCGGAGGATAGCGAATTCTCCTCAAAGAAGGAGGCATGTGAGCTCTCCTCAAAAGAAGAAAGCATGTGAACTCCCATTAAAGAGGAGGGATGCAAACTCTTCTTAAAGACGGAGGCATGCCAACTCTCCTCAAAGAAAGAGCCATGCCAACTCTCCCTAAAAGAAGGAGGTATCCAAACTCACCTTAAAGGATGAAACACGAAAACTTCTCAAACCTCCTCAAAGAAGAAGACACTTGACATTTTGCAATTTTAAAATGTCAAATCCAACTTTGCTTCCTCCTCTCTTCTTCCCCTTGTGTTTCTGTCGGTAATACTGATGTGTTATCTTCTGCTAAAGCTGGACTGTTTGCTCAAACCTTTCCCTCTAATTCCACTCTGGGCGGCTCCTCTCTTCCTCCTCTTAACTCATTAAAATATTATTTCTTCACTCTCTGAACTTAACACTAAGAAGGCTGAGGGTGCTGAAGTTATCCTTCCAGTGTTTCTCAAAACTTGTTTTTTCTTAGCTCTTACCCTGCCTTCATAAACTGTTTCCTCACTGCCTATCAACTTCAACCATGCCATCCGGATGGAAGAGTGCATTCAACCAGCATTAACTATCAAAATATATAATTAGGATGCATTAGCCTTATACTTTCATTAAGAGCACTTTTCTATTACTTTTTTATATGAAAAAGCAAAAAACAAAAAACAAAAATAAATTAAATGTTTTTTTTAGTTGGTTTAAACATAAAAAAAAACATGTTGGTTTAAAACCAAACAATCCTGACGATATTAATTATACTTTATAAGGTTGAGAGAGTGTCCCCTCCCAATGAGTACTCACTTCCCAGCCGGAAGGAACAGTAGGATTATGGGCTGCGTCGAAACAGTTTCTCAGTACAAGGTTGCTGCGTGCATATTTATATTTATATTAATATTTATTCTTTAAAACGTATATGCTATATAGCTTGAATAAATTAAAACTTCAAATTCGTATTAAATTTATTTGATTTTAATAACTTCATTACTACTTAAATTAACTTATTTTGAATTTCAAGTAAACAATCAATATATATATATATATATATATATAATATATACTATTATATATTATTTATATTATATATATATATATATATATATATATATATATATATATATATATATATATATATATATATATATATATATATATATATATAGATTTAATTTTATCTTGTATATATATATATATTATTTATTTATATATTTATATATGTATATATAATAATATAATATCTAAATTAATCTATTAATATATATATATATATATATATATATTATATAGTTATTATATATATATATATATATATATATTATTATATATATATATATATATATGGCTATTTAAAAAGCGGTGACTCCAGGAGCGAAATCAATAATTAATGTATCGTTATTTTAATAATTTTAGGGTAAATACATTAAAATTTTTGGGTTAACCTAACCTAATCTAACCTAACCTAACCTTACCTTAACCTAACCTAAACTAACCTAACCAAACTTAACCTAAATTAACCTACCCTAATATTAACGGAGTCCCCACTTATAATTGTCCATAATATTTATATTATATAAAAAAAATATATTTATTTATTAATATATATAAAAAATATATATTATATATATATATATATATATGTATATATATTATATTATATATTATACTATAATGAAGAAAATTGCTATTACAAAAACAATCATTTTTCCCTTTTTAAGAGAGAGAGAGAGAGCAGAGAGGAGAGAGAGAGAGAGAGAGAGAGAGAGAGAGAAGAGAGAGAGAGGCCGAGAGAGAGAGAGAGAGAGAGA
>JABUQX010088428.1:20000-21957 GCA_015478945.1 Trachelipus rathkii
TCAATTTCTGATAATTGGAAGAAAAAAAATGGACAGAGTATCACACAAGAAAGCAGCAAATGTACGGCCTGTCTTATTCTTTACGTTTCATGGGGTTTGAAATACCCCACACTGCACTATGAGGATTTCCTTTTAAAATAAAAGTTCACATCTCACGGGCAGTACCTATTCTACAAAGGAAACTACTCTAGGTATTTTCTACCTAGGATCCGGATGAGATCGAGCCCTGGTCCGTTGTCATGTGGCTGTTGCTCTAAAATATGACAGAGTATCACACAAGAAAGCAGCAAATGTACGGCCTGTCTTATTCTTTACGTTTCATGGGGTTTGAAATAACCCACACTGCACTACGAGGATTTCCTCTTAAAATAAAAGTTCATACCTCACGGGCAGTTCTACAAAGGAAACTACTCTAGGTATTTTCTACCTAGGATCCGGATGAGATCGAGCCCTGACCCTATACCATGCGACTGTCGCTCTACCGACTCCTCCGCGGTTCTTTTGACTAAAGGCATCCCAGACAATCTACTGCGATATCACATAATATCGATGCTGTGGAGTCGGAATCGGAGTCGGGTTGAAGGTCCTCTGGTACCGGAACCAATGCTGTGGAGTCGGAATCGGTACACCGGAATTGGGTTGAAGCTCCTCTGGTACCGGAACCAATATAAGTATCGGATTATCTGATAGGTTTCAAAGTTGGAATCGGATTCGAAATCCGAGAGACGAAATTATCCGAATTTGAACCTGAATCACAGTTGGATTATCAATCGGAACGAGGACTCTTCTATACGAGTGGTTGATAATAGCAATATGTATGATTGTTTGGTTATACGAATGACTAACAATCAGGGCTGCGGAGCCGGAGCCGGAGCCTCATATTTTAAATGAAGGAGCTAGATCCGTAAAATTATAAAGTTGTAGAGCCAGAAAATGAGCCGGGTGTTTTAAAATGATGGAGCCGGAGTCGGAGCCTCATATTTTAAATGAAGGAGCTAGAGCCGTAAAATTTTAAAGTTGTGGAGTCAGAGAATGAGCCGGGTGTTTTAAAATGATGGAGCCGGAGCCGGGGCCGGAGCAGATAAATTTACTGACTCAGTAGCCCTGCTAATAATAGTAATCTGCAAGGTAGTTCACCTACTCACTTGTCAACACCAAACCCTAGTAATAGGTTCGGTTACTTACAAATACTACCAAATTAGTCTGACATATGCACATGATCACATCCGAACACCACATCCGTATTAGAAAAAGACGAATATCTGATATCACATATCCGCCTTTACTGTATTGGAATTCTTCTTTTTTTTTCTTCCGTGAACCCTTCTCCGTTCTTTGCTCAGTTACAATGCAAGAATTTCAAGAAATCGAGGAAAAGATCAGTTTGACTTCGCGTTGCACACACAAACACACACACCACACACTTACTCACAACACACACATATATATATTATAATATATATATATATATATATATAATATATATATATATATATATATATATATATATATATAATATATATATATATATATATATATAATATAATATATATATATATATTTATATATCGGATCAAGACATTAAAGTCTATTTTACAATACAATATTTGAACTAATAAAGGTATAATATATATATATATATATATCAAAAATTGTGTTTATTATTTATTAAACATTATTATTATTATTATTCTTTGCTATTCTTGGTATTACATTGTATTATTATGATTGATATTGGTATTATTATTAATATTACATTTTCTTTCAAATATATTATTATCTTATTATTATTATTATTATTATTATTATTATTAATTATTATTATTATTATTACTTATTATTATTATTAATTAATTATTATTATTATTAATTTGCTTTTCTAGTTCCTTATATATTTAGCAAGGATAGAATGGTGAATAAGTCAGCATAGGAGCGTGGGAAGATATAATTATTGACG
>JABUQX010088429.1:0-5000 GCA_015478945.1 Trachelipus rathkii
GGGTATTACCATTGAATTAAGCTTTCTCAGTAAATGAAGACAGTAAGCGCTATCGAGTGTTATTTGCATAAAGTCATCTATTAATTTTGGTACTAAGTAAGCGAAATTTTATATTGATATCACATTTGGAGTACCTAGCTTCGAGATTTAGTATGCAAAATTAAATATTAATATAATGAATAATTATATTATATAATTATATAGAAAGCGTTAGAAGAAGAAGAATTATACAATGAATATACTTTATTTACCTCAGAATCAAAGTATATACTTAACTTCAAAATTTTCATTATATTTTTCACTTAAGTCAAATTAGCATCCATGTCAGTCCTAGTAACAAGCAATACGTTAAGATTGTCAGTAGGGTCCTTTGAGACAGGTAGTATTATTACTCAAGTGAGGTAGGTAACCCGGTTCATTACTGACGGGTCTACTATATTATAATAGGCGCCTGAGCGCTCACTTATTGAGGAATTACCCTGATATGGAGGTAGCTGAGTATTTATGTTAATCTATATATTATTCGATGATAATTTATATTATACTAATATTTTATTTAATTTATATTATTATTTTTATTATTAATATTTTTAATTAAATTTAAAATAAAATAAATATAAAATAAATATATAATAAAAATTAATATATAATATAAAGTAAAATAAATATAAAATAATTATTATAAATAAATATTAATATATAAATATTATACTATTGTAGTCTGCTACTATACTTTAGTTACAGTTTTAAATTTATAATCATTTGGAGGATTATGGTATTAAAAAATTTAATGAAGATTTTAAAAATTACATAAATGGTGTTGAAAATAGCTCGAGATTGTATTAGCATAAACTACAAAGTAATATGACAACTAATCACACTTACACACTAAACATCACTAAATATATTATATATAATATTATTATATATATATAACACAGCATAATCAACACTAATATAATATATATATCACTGGGGAATAAGACTCCGCAAAAGGCCCGGCCCCTGGGTTTCCGGACTCCGACTCGGTCCGGCTCCGGCTCCGACTTCCGGACTTGTTTCAGAAATAGATATAGTATAAGAGAAATTATAATATATAGTATAATTTGTTGTATCATTCCACTCACACACACACACACTACATCACACACACACACACACACACACACACGCACACATATATTTCTATATAATTATAATGATAGAAATTAATTAATTATTTAAATTAAAATTTTATTTATATAGTATACCTGAGTAATATATATTAGGCTACATCTACCGCATCACATATCCGTCAATACCGTGAGTACTATATATAGCATAACTCAACCCGCACACGTATACCCTACGGTATTAGAGTTATTATTAGCTATACAATGGGATTATATCTAATCATACTATTGTCACACCTCCATAGGAGATTGAAGTAAACCTTCAGCGCTGCCGAGTTTATTCACATGAACCGTGAGTATATATAGCATATTACCCCCATAAGTAAAGAGTGGTGTGAGTTTGTAAGTGAGACCTAACCTACCTCATTTATTGAGTAAGATGCCATATATTGACGTAGAAGGTTAGCTCTAATTATCATAAACAGGAAGTATGAGCTAGAATTAGGTGGTAAGGGATATCTCTTCACATACGTTTGATAATAAAAGTATTTCTCGTATGATTAAGCATACAGCATATGTCGTTACAATATTACTCTGTGTCCTTCCTTGCTCAAGATGTGTAACAGTACATAAGACGCACCCTCAGAGATAGGTGAGATAGAAACAATAAATAAAATCTAAATTTTAAAATTAGTATAAAAAAAATAATATCAAGTAAGTTTCGTTTTTAAATTTTTAAAAAATGGTGAGAAGTTAAGAATGTTGTTTAGAATGGGATCCTATAAATTTGTCATTTTTTTTTGGCACTTTTTAACATTTTAGTGTTGTTAATGCAATAGGATTCTGTAAGTCTTCTGAGATGTAGGTTTTCTATATCAATGATGGGTGTCATGTGGTTGATGCTAATGTTATGGTTATATTTAGATCTAATGGATAGCTAACATTAAGAAGATTCAACTAAAATTTCTACAATGCTGTCTTAATAATCTTGTTATCTCGAAGACATTGATACCAAACGGTATTAATTTCAACAAATATGAACCCTTTCCTGATATATTTATACACCTACTCATCAATAAGATTTCCTTTTTAAAACAAGATATAAAGTCCACGTTTAGAAAAACTTTCAAAATTTTCAAAGAATTTCAAAATCATTGGTACCTTACTTATCCAAATTCCTTGTTAGAACTTTCAGAACTTTTAAAAATTTCGCACAACAAAAAAGATGAAATCACCTCCAGAAAAAAGATCGACCTCTACAGGAAGTTTAACAAAATTTACTACAATAGTAAATGGACATTTAATTCTAACCCTGAACAAATTATCAACAAATTTAACCATTTACTATCCAAGGACCAAAAGATTCTTCTAGGATACGGACTATCTTTCTCACTTCAACAAAAGGACCACTAAAAAGATTTCTCACAGATTTCGAAATTTGGAAAGGAGCAAATAATAATCAACTTTCCAACTTTGATATATAAAATATAATACATAGATCTATTCATAACCATAACATTAACATCAACCACATGACACCTATCATTGGTATAGAAAACCTACATCTCAGAAGACTTACAGAATCCTATTGTATTAACAACACTTATAATTTTAACTTACAAAATAATGACTACCTAATAGATCCCATTCTAAACAACATTCTTAACTTCTCACCAGTTTTTAAAAATTTAAAACCGAAACTTACTTGATGTTATATTTTTTGTACTAACTTTCAAATTTAATTTTATTTTGTCATATATTTAGTCTCTTATGTACTACATCTGAAAGAGGACCAAGAAATGGTCGAAATCTTATGTTTCTTGTAAAATTATTACAAACTTGAAGAATATCCTTACCACCTAATCTTCTGATATTCTTTTAATTTTACTAAAGCCATCTTCAATATATATATATATATATATATATATTTAAATATATATATATATATAATATATATAACTATTAAATAATTTAATTAAAAAAAATAAATTTATAAATATATAATATATATATATATATATGTTATATATATAGTCCTTTCATTCCATATTGAACGTAAGAAGGCTGGGAAACTCGGGTAATAACAACTTCATAATAAGGGTATCTCCGATTATGTACACGAAGGTTATATATATGAATTGGTATATTCACCCATATTAGGTGAGGTGAGTATGCTATGAGCTATATCAATCATTTGAGTAATATGAGACTGAGGATATAGATACGATGAAACTTGGTATACAATCTTCCATTACAAGGTTATACCTCGTATTTAATATAGTACGAGGATTTTACAGATATGAGTGTAGCATCCCCCTAATAGGGGATACAACCCAAACATTGGTAAATATGACTCATAGTGATAAGGTTTAGAATAACTTCGAGTGTAAATATATATATCTATATATATATATATATATATTTATATATAATCAAACTTATTTCAATATAATAGTAGCTATTCGTCACATTGAGTTATACCTGCTGATTACACGTACTCACATGAGTATGTTGGTGAGTGCCTAGTGCCTACAAAATCATTGACTAAAATTAGATCAGTATTGAATAGGATGTAAAAATTAAGTAAATAATACATATAAACTTATCCTTATATAAGGCATTCAATCAGGTTATGACTATAGACTGAGATAGTATAATTATTAACTACTACCCATCATAGGTTGTATTTAGTGAGTTATAGCTGATGTCCCCAAAAAAATACTGTACACTAAAGATATGATGTAATTATATTGTGGAGTTAAAACACTTTCTTAGGAGTATTAAAATCAGTGAGATCTAACTTTCATTCCTCAGTAATCTCACATAATAGTTTATGTAGTAGAGTTATGGTTTTGTAGATAGAAATATATTATATAGGTGACAATTATAGTAAATGTTATCTATACAACATGCTATATAATAAAGATTCTATATCATATGAAATTATTTGGCATGACTCATATGATATATGTGGATAGATACTCAAATCCATCTTTGTGTAACTAATAAATTATTCTAAATGATTTATATAATTTTTAAAACAATAATTTTCACATTATTCAATCGTATTACCAGTATTTACTGAGCTTAGTTTTAGTTGATCTATAAATAACTATATTTGATAAGTCTCCCTATAGCTACTATGTGAAATTTACACTAATTCAGCAAAAATTTATGCTGTGCATTAAAATAATAATACACTGTATGATAGAAATCATACAAACTTTTTTTAACAATTTATTAATAAGCCTTGATCATTGTTATAACATATTTAATATTCAAATTAATTCTAATCTCTTAAAATTATCCTTAATTTTAACTTGGAATTTTTAACGTTTGATAATACCGGTTTTGTCTTTTTCATCTCACAAGGGTGGCTGAATAATGAAGAGCGGGTAATTATTTCCCTTCAGCATGTTAATATCTCTTTACTTGTCTAAAACTATTATTTAATTTTATACTATCTTCGGCATCTTCGCCCTATTCTATTAACAAAGACTCGCTATAAAAACTAACTGACTGTGAATGGTTGTATTAGTAAACACTGATTATATATCCAATAATTCATTATTATTATGTAGCTAAAAACTGAGCAGCGCCTTTAATTTTCTATGAAAAGAAGATTTTTATTTATTGTCATCACCTAATATATATATAAACTATTGTACTAGAAATAAAAAATATTAATATAAATTATGTAAATACTATATAATAATAAATACGTTATGTTGAACTATAAGTATTTCCTTTTTGAGTATCCAAATTATTCATTTTTATTATTACTATTATTTATCATTCTGTAAATTAACGTGAATGCCCAAATTGAGTGTACAGAAACAGAATATATAATTCACATCTAACTTATATATATAATAGTATATATATATT